>VZSF01006979.1:938651-952819 GCA_013398295.1 Chionis minor | reverse complement strand
TCCACCAGGACCCCCAGATCCTTTTCTGCCAGGCAGCTTTCCAGCCACTCCTCCACATGGCTACTACAGTAAAAAACAATGAAGCTACAATAAAGCTAAAGGACTGCTGTGTACCTTGTCTCCTCCTCCTTTCCTTGTCTCAAATCAATGAGAGCTGCAGTCTCCACCTTCAACTGGATGATTTTTATTGTGTGTTTTGGCTTTGTGAACAGCTTGTGAGAAAAGACTAAACAGCTTTTGTATTATGGACTAACTACATCTAAAGAAATGTTCAATTTATATCTTAGGAGTAATGCAGGAACAAGAGTTCCTGCTGAATAAGACGAATAAAGATAAGGTAAACCTCATTTGTTTTATTGTAAGAATCTAAATATTAATCAAGCAATATGATTTTAGTTGTTGAGTTGGGATTTTTTGTTGTTGTTGTTTTTGTCAATGATTCAGCATTTTTCTGTAACACCATACTCCCTAACCCTTGCGTTATAAGAGAAGATTATGAACACCTGTCTGATTGAAGAGTGGTTGGGAATGCTCTGTTTATATTGTATTTCAAAGAAAGAGGAAAGGATTAAGAGCGAGCTGTGATTTAATGCAACCCCAATCTCTATCCATCAATGTTATTCACTATTAACATGACAAACCAAAGGCAATAAAGCCTTTACAATTGATATAATTTAATTAATCTCTTTCTCTTGTAAAAATATTTGTTGCAATAATTTTTCTGCAATGCAGAATTTATGAATAAGAGGAAATTCCAAATGTTCCTTAGGCTACAATGCTGTTAAAAAACAGACAATGAAACGTAAATGTTACATACGCATAAAACAGAAAATCCTTCCAAACAAAAAAACAAACCCCAGAAAAAGAAAAAATATGATGTAAACCATATTTTAGAAATAACCATGTAAACCATCAATTTTTAACATCAATCATTAACAAAATGATTGTTATAACCATGTGATTGATCCTCAGTGCTGAGGATCACACTTAAAAAAATGACATGTATAATAAATTTTGCAATGTACCCCCAAAAAAGGTACATGAAGGGAACCTGTTGAAATAGTTATCTGAACAAACCAGTACTCATTAGTTTAGTTAATGATTGGGGATACATATCTCTGCACTTGCAAGCAGTAACTAGTTTTGCCTTTATCCTGGGAGGTATCGCTATTTGGAACACTTCTCTCAAGGGAAAAAAGACAGTAAAGTGAGTATGCCTATACACTAAGTGCAATTTGCTTTGCTTACATATAACCATCTGTCCTGGAATAGAGATGCACACATAGCATTTAGATTATTTTTAACAGGAATTATAAGATGACAGAAATGGCCAGTTTCTCAAGAGCCAGTCTCAACATCCAGATCAAACCCAAATGCTTACATGACTCTTTGTAGAAGATATTGCACAAAAACTTTACTACTACATAACATTTCTTCACAGCCCTGTTTGCTCAAATATCTTGAAACAGTGTGTATCAATCACAAAATTATTTTATACTTCCTGAGAAGTCCAGTTTGGCTTTAAGTGTGCTTTTCTTCTTTATCTACACCGCTCCACTCAGTCAGGCATACTCTGTGTAAAGAATACTTGTTTCTGCCTCTGCATTTCCATTCATTTACAACAAAGCTGACAAGTTGGTACAATCAGATTGCCTATCTAGCACAAAAACTGTAACCCTGGTTTCCAAAATAAGGGCAAATGAAAGGCAAGCAACACCTCTGAATGACCTTCCTACTGTAGAATAAAATACAAAATCCTGAGAAGAAAACTATGTACATTAATTATCACAGAAGACTCGGGAACATTATGCAGCATCGACACTTTAGGTTTATTTTAATGGGTGTATGTTTCATATTTAAGAGCAGAGTTAGAAAAATACTATATTTGTACTGCTAAAGAAAAGAATTTGTGAAAAAAATAAGCTAGTGTTAGCAAAAATTGGCTTCTTAATAAATTATTGCATACTTGCTGAGGAGAGGAAAACACTGAAAGTGAACGGACACAAGTGGGGGAGTCACAGTGATAGAAGATGCATTAAACACCATTACCAGCAACTGCTTAAATAACTTGTACCAAGGCCAGAGTACAGTTTTAGGGTTTAGTATAAGCACTATTATTATTGCTGTTGTTGTTCAATAGAAGAATATAAATGAAAGAAACAAATCGCACATTCTAAACATGTAAAAATACTATAAACCTAGCTGCCTACTTACACAGGAGAAATAAAATGCATCTTGGACTTTTTTTGTTCAGTTTGTGTAAGACTGTAAGTATGTAATCAGGTATTTTCAAGTGATACATTATTTTATTTGCCTACTGTCTTATTAAATTCTTAGCTTAATTACTTGAGCTTTTGGCCTGAACAAACCACAACTGTTAGTATTTTCTTTCTGGGTGATAAATCTCTTTCCATGTATTTCACTAAAGACAACCTCTCATGCATACCTTAGAAAGGATCACTTTCCAGAGCTCAGTATAAAATTATTCACTTTCTTCAAAAAACTATGTATATTTATGAATCTGCTTGCTTATAATCCAATCTCTTTCTACTACATAATTTTTTTAATCTCTCTGTATAAAACTATGACATTCATTCTTGTCATAGTAGATTATCTTTTTCATGCATAATACTAATCCTCCAGATCAGCTTATCTTCCATCTCTGCCCTTTAAGAAAGAAAACAATCCGTAGTCAATAGTCAAGTGAAGTCATAGTCAAGTGAAGACCTGCTATTTTTAATTGCACTAATGTGTATGGAGTAAAATAGGAAGTTCATTGTCTTTTTTGCCTATGTAAGTTTACTATATTTTTTACATCCTTAATTTGGTCTATATGTGAGTTATCATACAATAATTTCCTTTGTATTTCCTATTTACTTCATATAACTGTATTCCTAGCTTGAGCAGACTGCAGATAGCTATGATGCATTTTATAGTACTGAATTTTTATTGAAATGTATAAACTGGGAAAATTACAGTTGATGAGCTGGAAGATGAAAATTCGTATGAAATTGCTCTGGACAAATTTAGTAAGATGTCTCTGAACGTTAATTTATTGGGGGTGGGGGTAAGCAGTACAGGAAACCTACGTAGGGATTCTTACTTTGCACTCACCAAAAGAGAGATTAGAGTAATTTTCTAAATTATTTTTCTAAATTATTTTCTCTTTTTTCTAATTGATTATTATTTTCAATCTTATGAACACTATTCTAATTTATAAAATAAGAGCAATTTCCTAGAAATTGTTTGGGTTTCCTTCATAGTCCTCATCAGTAACCTGCACTAATTCTGTACCACCCAAAAATGTGGGCAGAAATTGAGACCTACATAATTATTGTATCCAGCAGTAAAGTGTACAGAAATGGGAATGTTTCTAAATTAATAAGACATTGTAGGGGTTAAAAATGAAGATGTGGCAAATGAAAATATTTCTCTGTTCTTGGTAGGAGAGCAAACACAAGTGCCTCACAGTCATAAAGCGGATAGTAAATGCTGTTTATTAAAAAAGTTTTAAAATGCAAGTATGTAACTCCAAGGACTTGGAATTATGAAAGAATGTTCTCAACACTGTCACTGTAGATCATCCTTTTCTCTAATCCTTAAAGCTAGATGACTGTTTCATATTACAGAAAAACATATTACATTACTTAGTATTTCCCTCCTTACTCTTTTTTCATCATTCTGCTCCTGAAATAACAGATAAGCAGTAGTCAATTAACAATAGTTCACAGGGAGTTCTTTCAAAGCTTGGACAAAGTCTATAAATAGATACAAATAACACAAATAACTCCTTCTTTTACATTGAATTGCTATAGATAATGACCTAAATAGCACATGTGCAAGTAATTTCAGTATTTTATACTTGTAGCTCTTTATAGATGCACTCTTTGGGCGCAGTCCAGCAAAGATTTGCACATATGCTCAAGTTAATGGTCCCAAGGCTTTTGTTTGTTCTGTTTGTGCAAGTGCCACATGATTGTTCTCTTTCATGTTATACCTTCAAGAAAAAAGAGAAGGAAGGAAAGGAGAGGCTCACTTAATCTTGGTCTATAGAGTCCACACTAGTTTGAAACCTCTGACACTCATATTTACCCAAGTTATTACGGATTTTTTGGTTGTTTGAAGAAAATGAGAGGAACTGCTTTATGTCTAATTATAGAAAAGACCAAACAGATTTGGTTTTGATTAATTTTCCAGGTCTCATTTGAACTAATTTAATTAACTGCAGTATTTACCTAGCAACTTTATAAGAACAGACTTCACATGATATTTCTTGTGGCTTTTTGAGACAGCGTACATACAAGAGTGCAAGATCAGCCCTTTTAATTTTACCTTGGCCCTTGACTTAGAGAACCAAATAGAACCAGGAAGTGCAGAAGAACAAGAAAATAAGAAATATATTTTGAAGCTTTTGACAAGTTTACTTCTCTTTTGATTTGAATTCTGGGCAATGGTTCAGATCACCTCTTATTTTAGCCAAATCAGGAGGCCAAATCTCTGCTGGTTTTGTGCAACCTCTGCCCTTTCTTCCTGTCCCACAGTCCTCAATTCACACACTACCTGTGAATCTATTTTGACAGCTGTAATTTCCCAACAGGAAAATACTTCACACATATGTGGTAATTTCAGAGCCAGTACACGCAGGTCCCTCTCTTAGCTCAGTATTCCATCCAGTTTTGCTTGTACAGGCTAAACTTAGGAAAGGCTCTGACCCCTCAACTCTTCATTTTATTTCCCTTTTAATTATATACAGGACATACACTCATCAGTGTAGAAACAAACTGAAGACAAACAGTGTATATAATTATTTTTGTATGTTGCTTAAACTTTTAATATATTGCCTTGGGTGCATCTTGGAGTCAGGGAAAGGAAGTTAAAAAAAATAGGCTTTTCCTTTTGGAAATCTCTTCCAAAGGTTTTAGACAGCTTTTGGTGTAAAATAAAAAGATGTTATTGCAAAAGTGGTGGGAAGTGAGCAGGGATTTTAATTTACTTTCATGTTGTTTCCCCACTAAGTTCAATCTAAGGTGAAACATCGTGTTGATGTCAAATTTTGCTTCAAGCAAAACAATAGAGGAGCTCTAAAATTAATGTAGGTGTCCAGTCAGAGGCCTTATACAGCCATTAACGGCTGTGCCAGCTTGAGATAATGCATTATAAGCATGAAAAATTCAACAGTAATTGCTGTGTTCTGATGTCTCTCCCTTTTTCTTACTTTGTTTTCTACAGAATCTGCTGCACATTCCCAAACTGGTCTTTCTGCTAGTTTACCCCACAGAAATGCACTGGATCCGGATCATTATGACTAATGAAATTGCTGAGAAGCGATTTTTTTTGTCAAAATATAATGCCACTCGAGAACTTTCACCACACATTAGGATTGTGTAACAAGGCCTTATGGTTGCCTGAGGCATAACTTTGATTCAGCATCTCTCCATCTTTAGCCACCCAGTTCAATGCACTAATGTAAGATGAGCTGAATACTGAAATTCAGTGCTACTGAGAGATGAATGCCATTTTATAGCTTTATATTGTAAAATTGTTACATCTTTTGTTATCATCTATTGGCTTGCAAAAAAATAAGAAAGGTCTCTGAGCCCATTTAGAACATAAAACCAAATTATAACAGCGCTGAGGCACAGAGTGCTGAGTTAAAATGAGCTGTTGTTCATGCTGTTCTCCAAATTCCACCGTAAATTTGCAACCCACATGTTATGGTTTAAGATTCAAACCTGTGGACACAATTACGGTTGACCAGTAGGCTTTTTATCTGACAAATGACTTGGCTGACTTAGAAATCAGATGTTATAGCCTCCAGAGGACAACATGCTCTTATCCATGAGCTTTCAGTTCTTGGATATTTCACATACAGTTTTCACAAAAGAAACACCTGAGGTGCATCAATGCTTCATGTAATGAAATCTTTCATAAGACCAAGAAAACTATAACTCTTTTATTCTGAACACAGGTGTACATAAAAGCACATTTAATTTCAAGTCAATAGGTTTGCCTCACATCAGCATTTACAGGATTAAAGACAGGAATAGTTTGGCTTCCCTGAATGTATTGTTATCATTATCAATTCCTGCAGTCTCACAATAAGTTTTCAATAAATTTAAGATTAACTATTATTTTCTCACCTATAAATAAAATATAATCATCTTAAAAATCAATGAAGGGAAAGCCATCAGATCCATTAACCTAAGAATTCCTTCAGGCCAATAATATGAACTGCAATGCACTGGATCTTTCATTTTATTGAGCTATATCTCTTTGTATGGCAACCAGCAAGGAAAAAAATTAAATCTAAAATCAAAGACTAAGGGGTTTTGTTCTGGAAACCAGGGAGGTAGGGACAGAATATTCTTTTATGCCTGGGGTTAATTTTTTTCACCTTAATTTGCAATCAGACACAATAAAAAAAAGATATTGCCACTGGAAGGAAGCAGCTTTATTACCATCTCAACTATTTTCTGTACTTTTTATCACTTCTAAGTCCTTTGTTTTTGAATTCACCTCTATAACCTTGCAACATTATAAACACATTTACTTGTCTTTGCTGACTGTCAACCAATACCATCTGCTCTTTGGAGCTTTAAAAATAGTAACATATATATGGGTCAAAACTGGTCTCTAGATAACCATGTAGAAGATCCAGGTGATTAATTTTTCCACAACCTTTATCTTACCCAGGAGCAGACTTTTCCTATGTCTTTCCCTAGTGAATGTTCCTCATAAAATGTGAAATTAAAAGAAATGCAATCTTACAAAAAAACAGTATTTCATAGACGACCCATGTCAACTAACAGAAGGGGTTGTTAGTGAGCTGCCTTATTTGAACTTGATCCAAAGGCATTTCTACTCTCTTTCATAAACAGAAGTGGTTCAAGCCATAAAACTGTGAAACTGGGACAAACCAACAGGGTTCTTTTTTCCATAAAAGAAAAGAAAAATAGTAGCATTAGCTTCTGCTTTCAGTAAATCTTGGCAGTGTTACTTCCCTTAAATACCACTATTCCTGTCTGTGAGCTAGGGTTCTACTTATACTCTCCCTCTGCTTCATCCTAAACCATACAGAATAGTTTGATGAGTTAATTGACAAGATGATATCATACGCCATAGTGATCTATGTCAACCTAAGATTACATAGAAAATGATGTTAAAAGGCTAGTAAAATTATACAAGCAAGCACTGATTTCAGCTTTGACTCGGTATGCATGAATTGGAGATATATATACTATGATAGTCCCTCATACATTTTTTAAAGCAAGCCAACTGCAGAGAATGGATAACATTTGCTTAATAATAAAATAAATCCTTATTTTCTGCTGTTCTTATCATTCCCTGTGTCACAGAGAGAGACCTTGTTTACAGCACACTATTCAAATTCTACTCTAAATATAAAATTGCTTGCTTTGCTATTAGCTTATTATGATAATCTCTAATAATTTTCAATTTTTTTCACAATAGAGGAGAGGCGATAACCCCATTTTACAAATGGAACTGAGCAACACAAAGACCAAGATAAAAATATGCAATAATTTTCAGTGCTAGGACCTGATTTTTTTCAAAATATGCAATATGTGATAGAACCTTATAGGTTCAAAGCACAGCCTTCATGTACTGAATCTTTGACAGTCAAATTCAAACATTTTGAAATAAGCATCCAAAAATTGGGCATAGCCATTAGTAAAAAAATCCCAAATCAACACTGCTGAAGGTCTGCTTTAAATGATTTGTTAAACAGCCCATTGCTTGTCTGTATTAAAGTCAGGATTAAACTCTAAATCTCTATAGCAGCATCAAATTACTCTGACAAGAGAAACTACCTTTTTATTTATGAGCTATCCTGACTCATTAATTATATGCTTTTCAACTTATGAACAGGTGAATCAAGGGGTCTACAA
The DNA here is from genome assembly GCA_013398295.1 of Chionis minor. Lineage (NCBI taxonomy): Eukaryota > Metazoa > Chordata > Aves > Charadriiformes > Chionidae > Chionis > Chionis minor. The sequence goes on along the minus strand of VZSF01006979.1, from coordinate 944,912 downwards.
ACAATTGTTTCCTTCACTACATACCCTTACTTCTTCCCCACAACAGATCCATTCTAGGCATTGAAGAGGCAAGATTTGGTGGAATAACCTATAATTAAAGATATGTAACAGGACTTAATTGAAGCTTACCTATGCAATCTAATCTGACATTTCTTAACTTCTGGGTGCATTAAATTGCACTCTTAGTTCTGTCATTTAACCCTTTCATATGTAATTTCCCACCTTTTTTTTTTGAAGAGTCATTAACAGAGTTGAAATCTATAGAATTGCCACACATGTCGGCTAACAGAGTCATGGATGATAATAATAGGTTAACATCTCTCATACAAAACAGCAGTAAAAAGAAGTGGCTTTGAGAGATATTTTATAAAAGTAGAAAAATATTATGACTAAGGAACTCTGAGTTCCATTCCCCTAGGAAACAGAAAGCTCCAGTGCAGTGGCTCTACACTGCTGATGCATGTGTCACTGGTAACCTATTCAGGATCTGAATAAACTCCATTAAATTATTTTCTTTTTTAAAATTATGTAATGCACACAAACACAGACACACATAACCAAGTCTACAACCAGAAAAACTTCTGAACTTGGTGAAAACAAAGTTAACGTGCTTTCCACCCCACTAGGAAAGAACAAGCAAGTATTAGATAAGTAGAACGGTAGTACTACTTTCTTGAGTATAGCCCTGAGATTTCCAGGAAAACATTACAGAGCTCTTTGCACTAAGCTGAGACATGCTGAATGAATTCTTTCCTAACGAATATGTGAGAATATGTTTTAGGTTTTTTCCTGGACACACAGGGAAACCATACAAGGGAACTGGAGGCGCAGCTATTTGCCAATCAGTCTAATTTGAGTCCATACTATAGCACTTGTTTCATCTTGAATTTTAATTTTTTTATTAATTACTCTGACATATTGCCTTCTAAAAGGGCACAAAATGTACTACAAGAAATCAAACTATTGCTCACAAAATGATAGTTTGTTCTGTATCAAACAAAACAAAGTGCTCATTATATAAGGACTTAAATATATAAGATAGGGAAAGTACTACTCTCATTTGTGTAGCTTATTTTTCTTCCTCTGGAACTGAAAGTACCATATGATAGAAATATTTTCCCCACAACACCGATACACCAGTGCAATGTCAACCTAGTTCATTCAAGTCAATTACTGAAAATATTCTGTGTTCATACTGACATGACTGAAAGCAGATGTGGCTCCCTGCTCCAAAAGATGGCTTCCATTTTATTCTTTACTCATTAAATTGGTTATTCATCTACTGTTTGACTAACATGATCTTGGTTTCTGTCCATTCCTTTACAACTTTAAAAGGCCTCTCAATATTACTGTTGTTTGTATCTCATCATTCACGTTTCCCCCCTGCTATAACGGCTCTATCCTATTTGATTTGTGCTTCTAAAGCTGATGAAGCTGCCCTGTTGTACTGAGTTAGCCTTTTTCTAAGGAAAGCATGAATATTTTAAAGTGTTCAGGATATTTATTTACCCAGAGAAATTCATCTGGTAACATACGGTTTGTAGTGATGTCCTGCTGTTTTACCCATTATGCCAGCAGAGTTGAGTGAAGCTGAAAGAGGTTGAGGGACTTCCCCAAAAATCACATAATAAACAGACCATCCAGATTAGAAGTTCAAGATAAAGACCCTTTTGCCTTTGAATTTGTTTCTAAACATTAGACCATATGGTTTTCTATCTCAGCAGTGCTTAAGTGAGTTGTTTCTGGCTTTTCTCTTTTTAATTCTCTTTCTCAGATGATTTTTTTTTTTTCCCATAGAGAATGAGTAGTGAAAGGAAACTGTGCTGAAAATGTGCTCTTTGGACTTTAAATTATGTGTGCTCAACAGAACCAAAAGCATTTCATGTAATAGTGGCATAAAGTAAAATAAACGCTCAGTCGTTAAGCAGTGTGAAGAAACAAAATCACCTTTTTTTGAATACTTAAGAATTCCCAGTTGTTTGGAAACATGTATATGATTATCTTTCACACAAGTTCAGATGGTTTACATTTAAAATGTTGCAAGGCATTCTTCCTCACAAGAGGAACATCCTGATCCTTCAATTGGATTTCCACAGTGAAAAACGGCAGTTGACTAAAATGGGGGGGAACCAGTAGTAGATCTTTATCTGATTTTATTTTTAATTATTTCAAATGCTTATACTTTTGTTCTCAAATTGAAATTGTAGATTCTAAGACAAGATTAATTCCTAAGCAAGGCAAAAGTAAGCTGGGAAACTGTTATACTCATTTACAGTTATGTGCTAATAGATTGAAAGGTTCTTTTTTATTAAAATTAGAACCAGGAGAAAAAAATGGCTTTATTTTCGTAAGTCCTCCCCAATGAACTCTATCTGTTTTTACTGACAAAAATATTTGAGATTTAACAAACTATTTTTAATTTGATTGCCATGGGAGCTGCATACAAAGGCGCTCTAAATTAAAAAAGCATTAGTTTATGAAACCATAGTTGAAGTAAGCCTCTGCCACTTGACAACAGTAAAGTGAAATAAAAGATCTCTATTAGTAATATACTGAAGTACCAGTTCTCTACAAAATTACATTTTTTCCCCTTACAACTTCAGAGACAAGGTGCAGGGAAAGATCTGTATAGATGGTGTAATATTAATATTTCTTCTTCCCCAGCATGCCTATGTACAAGTGTTCATAGACACGCACACTATACTGTCTTTTGCTGTAATATAGTACAACAGCTCATAGCTAATGACAGAGTTCATCTAACATTCTGTTTAAATGACAGTACCAAAGTCAGGAATATATACCCATACAATAAATGAAATTTAAAACACGTTTGGTTGCTGTTGTAGTAGATATGGGGGATGAAATTTTGATTGGACAGATAGAAAACTTAAAACATCTTGTATCTGCAGAAGATGGCGGAAAGTAAGAATTGCACTGAGTTAATCTGGAACCTTTCTTACAAACATATATGCAGAAAGAGAGTATATGAGTTTGAACATATGTGTGTTTGCATGTATGAAGTGGGAACTGTGCCCTGAGGCCAATGGGAAAGATGGAAAATGCTCAGATGTGTGAACCAAAATATGACATCTGAATTTATGGCAATGTATCCATCTGGGGGGAAAAAAAAAAAAAAAAAAGTAGATAGGCTACATTAAAAAAAAAAAAACCAAAAAGCCAACAAACAAACAGAAGTAAGATTTATACATCCAAATTGTAATCCCTATAAACAGAAAATACTTTTTGCTAGTAATTTTGCAAATATTCTTTTTCCATTAAAAATTCAAAAAGCTTACAGCAGGTATGCTTTGTAATGGACTGCAAATCTTATTGTATTCAGAAAGGTGCTATGAGGATATTGAATATTCTCAATTCCTGAAAAGTTTGAGCACCACCAAGACCTATACTTTTGTAACAGTGGACCTTAAAGTAAGGGAAGAGCAACTGGATCTTGAGCTTCATAGAAACTCCTTTTCAGCCAAGATAAGGGAGCAACATAAAATTATCAATCTGTCATTGGAGTCACTGTTGAAGCAACGGTTTGAAAACTACTGCTGTATAGTTGTAAATAAAGACAATACACATGTTAACAAGAAAAAAAAAAAAAGATTCTCTAACCATTCAGAAAATATCCTTCATATAACTCAAAACAGAAAAATCAGAAATATAAAAAAATCAGACTCATAGACTGCTCCCTCTAGGTCTTTATAATTAACTGAATCACAATATATTTTAGAATCAAAGTTCAACCTACTGAATTTATATTTGAATAAAACCATTGGAGCTTAATTTATTTTTTGTTTGTTTGTTTTTGTGGGTTTTTTTTTACCTGAAACAAGTCAGAAATGATGAGCACTACAACAGAATAAGACCTATTACATTTTTTTTCACGATTGGCGGATGTGAATTATATTTTTTGTAGATTGGCCATAACTGCATTTACTACTACTGATCATTACAATTTCTGTTGATTCAATCCATAACTCATGGGTAAAGTCATGCCCAACTTGAATTATGTCAGAGTTTCACTGAAATTTTTGTCTACTTTCAGATCTTTCATGTTTTTCACGTCACTGCCCAGGGAAGTGGTTGGGTCACCATCCCCGGAGGTATTTCAAAGATGTCTAGATGCGGCACAGGGATGTGGTTTATGGTCAGGCTCCATGATCTTAAAGGTCTTTTCCAATCTAAATGATTTTATGATTCTGTGATCTTTAGTCTGTACATAAACAATTCAGTCTACTATGTACTTCACGCTTGATATCTGATATTCTGGCCATTGAATGGCCATAAAATACTATTCATAGAATCATAGAATCATAGAATCACTTGGGTTGGAAGAGACCTTCAAGATCATCGAGTCCAACCATAAACCTACACTGCCAAAACCACCCCTAAACCACGTCCCTCAGCACCACATCTACCTGTCTTTTAAATACCTCCAGGGATGGTGATTCCACCACTTCCCTGGGCAGCCTATTCCAATGCTTGATAACCCTTTCAGTAAAGAAGTTTTTCCTAATATCCAACCTAAACCTCCCCTGGCACAACTTCAGGCCATTTCCTCTTGTCCTGTCGCTTGTTACTTGGGAGAAGAGATTGACCCCCACCTCGCTATAACCTCTTTTCAGGTAGTTGTAGAGAGTGATAAGGTCTCCCCTCAACCTTCTCTTCTCCAGGCTAAACAATCCCAACTCTCTCAGCTGCTCCTCATAAGACTTGTTCTCCAGACCCCTCACCAGCTTCGTTGCCCTTCTCTGGACACGCTCCAGCACCTCAATGTCTCTCCTGTACTGTGGTGCCCAAAACTGAACACACCATGATGGATTTATTATATAAGATACCTGTTTGAACTGAGGTTTTTTTTTTCAGTTTCTTTCTCCATAGGCCTTTGCATTAATCCCCCTACTAGTCATCTTGGTGTTATTTATTAAAGACTTCAAACACGTAAAGATTACAGTTATTATTATTTCTACATCATCATATGTGTAAAAAACACTTTGCAAAAAGATGAAACGGGTGTTGATATAAAATGAAGGTAAAGTGGCAGAAAAGATACACAAGTGTGTAAACAGATGAGAAGAATGTTTGCAAACTTTGAAAAAACGTAAGTGCTTCAGATTGCAGGTGCTCCCCACAGCTTGCTTGGTTATACATATAACACATTTAAAGCATTTTGTTAGCTAGGGATTTTTCCTTAATTTTTTTCTTAGTTTCTAAATTAACCAACACTATAACATATATTGGGCTAAATGAACTGATTCGTGCATTTGAAACTTCTTTTGATGCCTACTTCAAGCACAAAGATCTCACTTAGAATATTTAAAATATTACAAAATGCTAAAATGCTATTTCATCAATACAGATCCAAGCTTAACTGAATTTAGTCATCAAAATACCAAAAATCACAAAAATACCTCCATTGATACAAGTAAAAACACTTGGGAACAGGAAATATTACTGGAGTTTCCACAGAAACTTCTGCAAATCCATTTGCGAATGTCTGTTATTTGCAATAACAAATAGTTGGGAAAATAGAAGGGGCACAATTTATGTCATTGCTCAGTCACTTTCATTTTACAACACAATTTTTGTTTTCTTCAGGTTGGTCAACACTCTGTAATGAGAAATACATGTGTTCTAACACAGAGTAGTGGGAAAGTTGCTTGCTTTGGCAAAAAACGATTTAAAACTGTCTCAAGAGGTAATTCTATATCCATTTATATCAAAATATATGCCATGATTAGAAAAACATTAAAAAATATGGTGAAGCTAGCATAAATAAATGGATATTGAAATAACTGCAAAAATAATACCAAGTCTTCTAGGCTGAATATCTTCGGAAGTAAACACATGCTTCATCACTTCCAATGCAGCATTTTCAAAAAATACAGTAACATAATAATGAGTACAAATTCCTTAAATTCCTATAGAGGTAAAAGTTTTTTCATCATGCAAAAATTTGCAAAACGCAGCTCACCAGTAAAAGATATCTTACCATTTCTCGGCCACCTATTCTTTCTTAATGTGCCCTTATATGCTGCACAATTTTACCATGCCACTTATTTCTTTTCTTGGACATTTTCCATGTTCAAAGATTAATTCAGATTTAAAACAATGAAAATTTCAAAAAAGGTTACTTTTAATAAATAAATAAATAAATAAATGAGATTCAAATAAGATATTTTTAATAAATATTTTTATTTATTAGATAGTCTGAGTTTTATTATTTATTTTATTATTTATTTATTTTAAAATGTT
>VZSF01006979.1:831328-938570 GCA_013398295.1 Chionis minor | reverse complement strand
ATTTATTTATTTTAAAATGTTTATTTATTTATTGAATATACTAATATTTATTAAATATACTATGTCCAATATCAAATTTTGGTAGGGCTTGAAATAAAAAGCTAATCTTATAATCATTTAAAATATTAAATTAAAATGCTTTCAATCAAAACGAGTGTTGGTTCTTTTAGCTCACTAACTAGAAAAATTAGAAAAAACAATCAGCAATACAAAACAGTATCTTGGCTTCATTGCAGGTATGCTACATTACAGTAGTAATGTAACTTCCCAAATGGCTTGGGTTATAATAGAAGGCATTCAGAAATAATAAACAGCACTTCTCAGGAAGATGACCCTAAAAAATGACGTAAAAGCCACGTAGAACAGAAAGTAACATTCAAAACCACACTCACCAATGTGGCTATAAAACACTGTGATATCCCTTAGGACTGTTGACCATAAGGCTATGTTACACATTCTCTAGAAATAGAGTAGGAGTAGGAGTAGGAGTAATAGAAGGAAATGTGGAGCTCTTTGCTTGAGTTTTGGCTAATATGGGCCAATCAAAAAACAACAAACCAGTCTACAGTTTTTGTCTGGGTATCATAATGTACTAACCAAAATTCCAGATCTTAATTTTCTAACCATGCCAGACCTGAAATTACTTTGATTTGCTTATTATTAAATATACTTTAATATTAGCTGGAAATGAAGAGGAATTATAATTAGGTATTCTGGTGTTTATCTTTTTGGTCAATCTAAATTATTTAGTTCTGATATTAGATGTGAAATGGGACATTTGAAATGGTTTCATCTTGTTTATGCTGTTGGGATATAAGATCTGCTCACATCAAAAATGGTAACAGATTGTACTCTTCTTCTATTTTCTTCATAATTCTGTGTCGGCACATCCATGGAATATGACACAATAATTAATTAGCTTCCAGGATAAAATAAGAACAGTACAAGCTTTCGACATTGAATGCACATGCAAAAATGCAGTTATAATACCAGCAACAGATTTCTAGCAAAATGTGCAGTGTTAAATAATGAAATAAATTTCAAAATTGTGTCATAAATGTATTTTAAATTATTACTTGCCAGCATAAAAAGATACAAGTTTCATTACTAAAGCTGTTACATTATTGTGCTGCTATGTATATTGACACAGTATAATTTTATCATTAACAATACTAAGCCAAAATTTAATTTCATAACATCATTCCTTACCGGCAAGAGTCTCCAAATTCTACTACAGTACAAATTCTATCATGTGACATCCATTCATTGAATAGTCTATCATTAGCGTTCCTTTTCATCCTTTCTGTGTGCAAAACTTCATGGATGTTTATAAAACTATACTGACAAGGCATGATGGAAACAAGAAAATGTCAAATATTTGTTTCTGATGTGACACCCAGCTCTTCATGCCAGAAACAATTTTCTTCAGAGCTGCTGAAACAACGTATTACAGTCAAATAATGTCTTTGGTAAATGCTTAATAGCTACTGCAGCGTTTCTTTGTGATATACTTCTGGTTCACTTGTGGAAGAACTGCTATATTTTTAATTTCAGGACTTGTCTAGCAGTACACTGTAAAATAAAATGCCCAGTTCCACAGGTCTGAAAGGAGAGAATCAGAATTTCTGCAATGCAAAATGATGGAATAAGCAAACCTCAGTGGATTATCTTTTGTTTGTTTGTTTTCAAAAAAAAAGAAATAACAACTTCTTTTCCAAAAACTTGAGTTGGGCAAATTGTGAATATCTTGAGCATTTCTTTAAGTTTCTGACTCTGAACTCTAGCAAACTTTTGGTGTAAGTAACATTTTGAGTAAGTAAGTTCTAGACCGTAATTACAGACTGCTTTTGATCTGTTTCAAATATAAAGACTATAAGTTTAAATACCTTATTTATAGTTTCTACAATTCAGATTTTCACTGAGATCATTTAGAGCAGGATTAGATCCAAAGTTTTACATCTTACTTGCACCTTTCCACTGAACAGGTCTGCATCAGATTCTGGATTCAGAGCAATGGTTACTAATACGCAATAGGCCATGAAAATACTTGAAGGTACAAGTGTAAGAGTTGTTCCTAACTCATCAGTGAAGAAAAATGGACCTTGTTCTCCGTGTTCTCATAGAAGTTCATGACAGTGGGGTGAGTTTGTTGGTGCAAGGAGTGTAGTACCTGAGTTGCATTACTGCAAAGGAAAAAAAGAACAAGCTGTCTGGACCATCTACCTGTTTAAAATTACCTCCTCTTCCATTATCATATAAAACCAGCAAATGCATGGGAAGGTGGGGGGGACATGACACAGATGGATATAGATGGGACATTAATGGAAAAATTTCAAATATCAAGGTAGTGTGAGGCTTGGCCAACTCTAGTGATGACCATAAGGGATGACCCAACTATGTTTTTAGCTTTCAGTGTGGGCTGTGTTGAGATTTCCATGATACGTCAGGGAAGACGGTAGAGCATTTGTAGCTGAAAATTCTGATTTTAAAAAGATCTGAAGAAAACAGATATATGTATTCTATTTCAGGTAGCATCATCGAATCACAGAATCATTTAGGGTGGAAAAGACCCTTAAGATCATTGAGTCCAACTGTTAATGTATTAGAATGCATACATGTTTGTGCAAATCACACAATGAAAAAAAGCCAACCTGAAATATTTCTATTGTGGAAGAAAAGTTAGTGAAAAACAACAGTGGAATACAGTCTATTCAAAGATACATAGATGGATTTTCAACAACGAAGAAAGAAAATCCTTTACGTAAAAAATTACAGGGATAACAGGGTACATGTTATTGCCTAAGTATGTTTCATATAAAGCTTTCTGCCTTATTCAATTTGCTACCAATAGGTGGCTTTGGCACAAACACAGGTAGTTTTTCAAAGATGCACTCTCAACTATCTCCTACATGAATTTTGTATGTAATTAATTTTGTATTAGTATTCTTCCTAGGTAAATCTCATGCAATACCTATTCGCAACAGTCCAAAACCTAAACAAATGACAGTATATTGGTATTTAATTTAAAATTTCAATTGATATAAGCAAGCATTCAAGCTATTAGGAGTTTCCAGCAAAAAATGATTCTTCATTCTAGCAGTAGTGTTGGTCTGAAGTTTTCCCATATTTATTTATAATTAGATGTTCTCCTTTGCAGAAAGGAAACAAAGAAGGTTAATGTATAGGTGTAATTTAGAATACTCTTACAACTTGCTCCCCTGTAATTCCCTGGCCTTGTTTATTGCACGTCTGCATTTGTTATTTCCTCTCCCTCTTCCTGCTGCTGCTGAAGTTAACAGAACAGACCCCAGTTTTCAATCCCAGTAGTGAACCAATCTTTGCCATATGCCTCTGTTTAAACTTTAAAGTGAATAGACCATCTCTGCCTGGCTTAATTAAGGGCCTCAGCATTCTGTTTTCCAGTGCTCTTTACTTTTTTTAACCTTTTTTTTTTCCTTTTTTCTGCTAGATCAGCCATAGCTAAATTATACAGAAAAAACACAGAAACATCCCCTGAACAAAACCAAAAATTAATTCTGCTAGAAACATTCTCAGTTTTCTGTTTTCATGTGGCAATCATTCACTCCCTTCATTTAAATAGCTCTTCTGAACAGCTTTCCATAAAGCCTATCAGCATTAATGCATCAGACAAAGGAAGTGTTACACTTGCGGAAGCATGAAAGCAGGGGGGTGAAGAGGTGCATTGCACTATGTGATAAATTCACTTTCCAGTCGTACAATGCAATATGTGTCCAAACTACATTGTTTGTTCTGTGTCAGCTCTCGACACAGGCTCACAAAGAGCGCAGTGAATGAAAGGCATAGTGCCATGCAGTGCACCTGTTTGGATGATATAGCTCTATGCCATACTCCATTGAGGGTCGAACGGCTTTTAGATGTCAAGGCAAAGTTGGAGAATGTTTCCTTTGTGTTTATACAGGCACTCTGCAACCTATCCAGGCTCATAAAATAACAGGAGTAATCATAATATTATGCTTTTCTGGTACAACATCCTTGATTGCAGAATTTTAAACATTGTGTTTAAAGTGAAGTTCTCCATTCTACTGCCTTACAACAATCACACCTGTTTCTATACTCTTTGCAATTGAAGTTTTCATCACCACTTGAGAACATGGATACTATTTGACCTTCCCTGAACCATCTTATTTACTTACTTCTGACCTGGAATCCATGATGATTTTCAATTCTACTAATCTACTTTTCACACAGGTGTTTCTCATTGCATTTCCATTTAAGAATATCAGCAGTGCTTTAGTAACATTGACTTTCTTCAGCCAAACAGTTTGTGACAGCTCATGCACAGAATTTTTATCTCTTTACATAAAACCCCATCAGTGGTGCCTGCTCACAAGCACACCTGGAAAAGCATATGTTTTTGATCTTTAAGTATATCTAGGCAAGCCAAATGAAAGAAAAGGGTAAGCTTGGATTTATGAGAGATAGCTATGCATATCCAGACTGCAAGTAGCTGTGTTTGGAACTTTCAAAAAGTATTTAATTTTTGAAATGCTCTTAGTGATTATAAATAAGGAAAACAAAGCCTACCAATGACATTTTTTAAAAGGAAGTATGAAAATAAAGTTCAACAGTAAACATTCTCCTCACTATGTTAATGAGCATTTTAGAAAAACTGATCCTAGATGTTATTTAAAATCCTTTTATTGAAAAGGTTTTGGAATGATATATTATACAGAGAGCCAACAACAGAAAAAAACAAATGTGCAAACTTCAAAGCTCATAGCTGAATTGGTTTTTCCCACCATGTAATTTCAGAATTTAACATAAATTGAGTTTTTTCACATTATGAAGAGTGGTGACTAGTTCAGTCCAAGAAAGTGGAATCAAGGAGATTTCAAAGCAAATGTAATAAGCAGTTTCCAGATTACTTCCAAGTCTTGCCAGGTTTTTGCATAACAGCAGAAAGAGAGGACACTTTCCCTTTGGAGATTGGTTTTTCAGAGGTTTTTATCCATAACCAGAAGTTATTGGTATAATTTCCAGAATTATAAGCCAGCTGTCACCCAGTAAACCATATAACACGAATGGAAGGATTAAAAAACTATGTCTAAAATTAAGCCACATTTGTTTCAGATAACAGTAATTAGCAGAAGTTAGGCCTATGCAAACCACTTTAAATTTTCAGGGGCTTAGAGAATTCCAGCTCAGAGCACAGATTTAAACCTATTCTTACAATTTTTGTGCTACATCAAATCAACAACCAAAGCCTAATCACCAGTTCAAATTCAAATTTTCCTGAAAGCGTTTGAGATTATGAAGGTTTATGAGACTTTAAAGTACAAGAGACTTAAACTTGAAGCCAACAGCTGGTAAGCCTGAAGTTCATTGAGAAAACTTTATAATTTTGCTCTACTTGACCCTGAACCCTAACTCTAATTCTGCCTGAAATCATACAGCATGTTTAAAGATAATGATATGGTACTGTACTCTTTTTGCATGGGAGTTGACAGATTCTAAAACCATGATGCATGCAGTATTTCAATATCTTAAAATATGTCACCTGTCTGTAATTAGTACCAGTCTCTCATTGTGATTTTAAACATCCCTTCTTCCCCTAGTCTTGAAAGAACTTTGGTATGAAATTGAGATCAGACCATAATTTGGTGGCCTTATCTCCAATAAAGTCAAATCAATCAAATAGTAACTTGCATTGCTATGACCTTTTTTTTTGTCCAAACATTTCCAAAAAGTGCTTTACAACCCCTGATGAGTTAAGGATTACAAGACTTGATAAGGCATTCCCACTCCACAACAGAAGGAATAGAGGCTTTAGATAAGTAAGTACACTAGACTCTCATAGTAAGTCAGAGCCATAGGATAAAATGGAATCTAGAATTTTCCATATTTCAGTCTTATTTACAGAAAATAAATCCTTTCTGCCTCTTTCTCTTCTGTCGTATCTTGCTATTTCATGTCACAAGTACATGAAGAAGACCATTGCATAACTTGTGTATGACAGCCCCTCTTTCACAGAGATAGATACCAAATACTACTTTATATTACTCACAGAATTTACTAAAATATCTCTTCTTACTAATATGAAAAAAAAAATCCAGTAAAATTTAAAAGCAATTTCCTGTACATGAAAGGATAGTTTAGGTTATACTGTCACTTATTGACGGTATGCAGGTGTTTGAAGATCCAGCCCAGTGAAAGCTATGCTGCCTTCAGAGTCAAAAAGGCTGCTGATGGCAGAAAGCCACCATTTTGGAAACTATCTTCTCAGCTTTCTAAAGTTTCAAGAGCTCTATCTTCTAACTACAAAAGCCGCCTTAAAGAAACACAACACAACATTTCTTCCACTTTACAGACACCAATAAGCCTTGATAAGGAAAATCAAAATTAAAGTTCCTAGAGTTCTACCACAAAAATACAAGTGGAGAAAACAAATACAAGAAATTACTTTGGATTAGTCAGATTTTACAACCACTATGTGACTGATTTCTAGCATGCCAAATACTTCCTCTGTTGACCTCAATGAAAAGATGAAGACAGCCCTTGAGAAAATGAGATCCAAGGAGTACGCTAGTTCCATACAGAACTTCAGGAATCATTTTTCTTTACTTTAAAAATACATCTTTCAGTCATGTATTTAATTTTTGATGCAATATCACATAGCATATTAAAGTCAGAAAACACAAAAAATTAACTATCTCTTTAACAAAATCTGTAGGTTTCTTCACACCAGTGCTGTGCTACACAGGTAAGACCAAACAAGAACAGTGGAGAATCCATTTTGCATCACAACACATAGCCACAGAGCATTGGCTAATGTGTTCTCTTCCCTTGGTTTAAAAAAAGCAATTGTATTCATTAGCAGCTTTTCACTTAGTACGACTTGTGTGTATTACACTCTAACAGTCAGCTGTCATAGGAAATGATGGGAGCTGACAGTTTGGAATTTTAAAGGTTTGACTCCTTTTGAATATACTAAATGAACAAGAGCTGTCTAATTTTGGTTGAACTGAACCCAGCAAAAAGCCCCTGTGAGTATGCAAGATTTTATTCTACTTTTTCACGTTTAATATGCACAGTGAATATTCAGTGCTTTTCAGCTAGATACTCAGTTTAATTCTATGACTAAGAAAGATTTCATTAGGTAGGCTTCAGGCAACAGTGAACTACAAATGGAATTCCTTCCTTATTTTCTGAAACTCACACTTTATGATCCATATCCAATGATGAATGGTCTATAAACTCTCTTATGGTCTTTAATTGCATAAACTTTACATTATAGTCTTACATTAACTTGTGAACGTTTTTGCTACAAGGTGTAGAAAAACAGTAAAAACATGAGTTTCCCCAGCTCTTACACAATAGAATATGTAAGTCTTCAGTGTAACTTGTTCGGTACTTGTGTTCTTTGTTTAAATTTGTAGTTTTCTATAAATGCAGCGAAATAAGGTCTCATTTTTTAAATTAAAAAAAAATCTAGTAATCATTGCTCAATTGCCTAAGCTTACGCTGCTTAGCACTCTCTGTGTTCCATCTCAAAGTGAATTTTTCCTAACCCTGACAAATTCTTTCATCTGCTGCTTATATTGGTGTATTAATAAATGGCTTCCTGTACCCTGAGTGCTGTATGCATGCTTCTTGAGCAGTGCACTCCTACACTGGATTCTGCTGACTTTTTGATTTGTTTTAGAAAACACTAAATAAATAAGCAATAAAGTTTGACATAATGTGTTTGAACAGTATTATAAAGAAAAAGCCTCAGGTAGGTTGTCTATATTTACCCTCCATGAAGATAAAACACAATCATCTAGAATTAAGTTTTTAGTGGAAATTTATATGAAAAGAAAAAAGCAGTTTCCAGCCTAGGCTGTTATTAGGACTACAGGCTGTGTCTTGTAAAGTGACTTGAGTTCAGCCCACAGATTACTGTCCATAGCATGGCAACTAGTTGAATCAAGTACTGTACATTGCAGACATCTCCTACTGTAAGGAGCATTGATAGCCCTGCTTTGATGCTTGAATTGACCACTAAGCAAGGAGGGCATGTTAGGAAAAACTGAAAATATGTTATTTCAAAACTGATGTTCCTGAAGTGATACATTTGGTACTGATGATTCTTTGTAACTGGATACTGTACAAAGTGAAAACCTGTTGAGATAAATTTTTTTATTCTTATGTTTTTAAATTTGTTAGACAAAGAAGATTAAATTCCATTTCAACCCCAGTCTTTTAAACCACTGAAACACACACTGAGTAGCCAAGACTTAAAACAAATATACTGTACTACATTATAGAAAAGAATATGTATAATTGCATTGAATTAACTTGTAATTAATAATGTTAATTAAAATTACAGGTAATTAATGCAATTAAGGTTATTTTTAATTAGGTTCCTTTTATATATATTGTAACTTTTCCTAATTCTAGAAAACATGGTTCATCACAACACTTTAAGTTCTGCCTAAAACTAACTCAGGAGTACTTGTTAGTTTTGTATCTTAATCAAGAAATCTGCATTTTCAGCCTGTTCTTCTCCATGAAAGCTAAAATTATTTTTTTTTAAATGAGATAGAAGTAGAGCATGAATATATTACACAATAACTTTTTTTTTATTAAATAAATCCTACTCAACATTTTAATTGGGAATATGTAAACATTTATTGTCAACACAGTTTTGTTTCCTTCATTTGGTCCAATCTAAACAGAAGTGATTTTCAAAATACTGAAATCAGTCACCCAGAGAGTTTAGGGAACCTCCATCCTTGAAGATGTCCCAATCCAGCTGGACATGGTTCTCGGCAGCCTGCTCTGGGGATCCTGCTTTGAGCAGGGGCGTAGACTAGGTGATCTCCAGAGGTTCCTTTCATACTCAGTGGTTCTGTGCGGTGCTGACAGAGCAGTCTGGGCAAGGCAACAAGCAGGGACAATTTATAAATCAGGGGTCATGTTTGGGCTGCCTCTCAATATTTAAGATTATTAAATCTTTAATGGAAAGATTAATGGTAACCCACTAGTCACCCTATCCTGAAATCAAAAAAGTAGCAAGGCATGGTATTATGAGGTAACTGCTTATTTGTGGTAGTGGTCAACAGAGAGTTTTATTCCAAGTGTCAGACTTGCCAGCGCTTTTACCTTTTTCACAGTATTAATAAAACAGAAGCTACTGCTGGGCAGGTAAACTGTTACATGTAAATTCAACAGAGGAACGTATGCATATATTCAGACATCTTCAGGCAGAAAATAGTGCAATATGAACTGGTACAGAGCACGTGTTTTGGGAAGGGAGGAGAAAAAGTTTGAAGTCAACAGACCTTTAGTCCTGTGGAAGTACTGAACACTGTCATATGAAGCAAGACTTCATATAAATCCTCTGTAGAATATATGAGAATTCCCCTACACCAAGGCACTGGAAACAGTTTATTCCTAATTATATCATAACTGTTATTAATAAAGATGAGGTTTGTTGTGTGATCCTATACCAGGTGTTCTTTTCATACTTTGCCTGTATATCAAAGCCAAAACACGATTTGACATTTTGTAAGGTGGTGTTGCAGTATTTTTTTCAGTATAAATAAAACATACAGCAATTCATAATAGATGGGATATGAGGATTTTGTTATTTTGAAAAGTTTATATTTTGTTGGCTAAGAAATAACGTAGGAGTAAGTAGGTATAACCAGGATGCAGACAACTCCATCAATTAAGGATTATTTTTAAATGTAGATATGTAAATTTCATTATGGGAGAGTATATTAATAATTTATTCTTACATTTTAAAGGTTATTAATGATAATGAGAAGCCTTTACAATCAAAGAGAAATTCTACAATGTAACATTTGCAGGGATCACCAGCTTCAAGGTAAAGGGTCACTTGCCCCTCTAAGGGAGGATGAATTCTGTCTCCATGTTTCCAATTGGCCTTGAATAACAGACAGAAAGCCAAGGACTGAAAATTATTTGTTGCTGGCTTAAGCAGCCATGATGCTTATGGAGGATAATTGTTGAATAGTTGAAAGTTTTGAACATAAACTTAACGGTATCAAGAAAGGAATTGTGTGAAATTTCATTATGTTATTTGTTTTGCCCTACTGTATTGAAAAATCAACACAAACCACAGATACTCAGATTAAATAGAACCATCTCATATGGAGCGATGGCCACTAGGAATTTTTTTGCGTGTTTTGTAGCTCCGCGTATTCTGACTACCAACATATCTTTAATTCACATACCTTATCAAATTATGGAGTTCACATCAAATAGATTCTAGACTCAATTAATTTCAAGTTTTACAGTAAATTTGCAAGAGATAGTATGTAAACTTTTACGAAACACCAAAACATCTTTAATTTCGGTCACATATGCTTTCAGCATACTGTGCTTTTATGGGTATTAAGCCAGCCAAATAAATAATCTCCATCTCACAAAGATCTTTTCAGTATCAACTTTCATAATATTAAGTATGACAATAGAAACATGTTTGGAGTATGATTTGAAGTAAATATGCCTCAGTATTGCACAGAAGAACATTGTGTTATACTTACAATTTAACTCTTATGTTACATTAGAAAACTTTAAAGTTTTGGTTAACTTCAATATAATTCCAATCTTTTCAGCACATTAATGAATTGTTCTTTGCAACTCTGACTTATCTACACCTAGAGGACAATACACTCTGCTATTAGAACTGCTTATTAATTCTCTTATTAAATTTCTGTTTTTAAAGAATTGTATATGTGAACATATGCATTTTAACAATTGTTGATTTGTTTTCAGTATTTGGTAAAACAGATGGAGGTGGCTTGCCTGCTAAGTGTATTAGTTAATAATTTTCTGTAATTAAATGATTTCTGATGATCCAGGAAGTGAAGATGTATAATAAACTTAAGGAAATTGAACAGTCAATAACTGGAATAAATGACAGTAGTCAACTACTGTATGGGGAGTTAAATATTCCCATGCACTATCTAATTGTACGCCTCTCCAGCCTCTGTCTCTTCTAATATAGTTAGCATCTAGAAAATGTTGAGGATGAAGGAACTGTATTTTGGGTATCTCTAGTCCATGGTAGGCTAAAGCAGATTTAGGATGCAACTATAACTGTAGAATTTCTTTTCTGCTACTATCAGACCCTGCACACACTATTTATAAACACAGGTCATGAGGGGCTTTACTAGGAACATTCCCATCTTAAATTACTGTCACCATCCACATCCCTCCCCCAGAAAAGAGGAGGGCTACTGAAGTGCTGTCCTGAAGGATTTCTTGTGGACCATGTATAGTTTGGAAGGAATCAGAAGAAGATGAAAAAATAACATCAATGGAACACAAGGCAAGTGATTCAGGTCTCCCAGGCATTTCCACAAAATGTCATCAACCAAACAAATGTAAATGATTGGAAGGAACATGCTTTAGTCGAGGAATTATTTAGGAATACAGTGTCACACAACTTCTTATACTTCCTAGACCAGACTTCAGTCTGGGACTGAGCCCATTTTTTCATTATTTCTACCTTGGAAAATAACAATACAAATTTGAACAGACACTTGTGTTCACATGTTCTTTATGCCAATGACTCCTCGGTGTTTTGTGCAGTTGTTTGACATTAAAAGAAATTTCATTCCTAACATAATGTATTTGTGGTAGAGTAATACTAAGCTTTCCATTCTAACTTTGCAGTATTAAGCAAGGGTTACGAAAGCCGTTTAGTCTTAATTTCTCTAAATTTTAAAATTCCAATATTCTCTAGAAATATTGGCTTTACCAATTCTTTCATTCCTTTCTGCTGTGAATATCTACCTATTGAAGATAAAAAGAAAACAGATTAAATCATAATTTTTAACAATGTCAAAAATTGCCACTTGTGCAAATAATATTTGCAAAGCAGAAAGAAATGTGAATGAACTAAAGAAATGCATTCCTGGTAACAAACAGAAAAACAGGGGCATGAACTTCACTGCTACCTTCTCCATAGCTAAATTCTCTTGATTAAGGAATCCTTTCTATAAGCAAACCATTCATTTAATGATTATACATGTCTGAAAGACACAGATACACTGCCTCAAGGATTTCAGAGTTCTTGAACAATACAGAAACCTTTCTAGAGCTCAGAAGATGCTCTATACCTTCCTGAATATTATTCACTTCTGCCAGCTTACACAGTCACAGAAGGCACAACATGAACCCGATAGACGACTGTAAAATTGCCAGAGGAGTATCTTCCATGGGAAAGTGCCAAGTCATCAAATAATATTCATTCTTAAGGTCTAGACAGTATGTCTCAAGACCTCTCAAAATACTAATAATATAGATACTTAAAGGGGGCCTACAAGAAATCTGGAGAGGGACCTTTTACAAGGACACGTAGCAATAGGATGTGGGGCAACAGCTTCAAGCTGGAAGAGGGCAGAGTTAAAATAGATATTAGGAAGAAATTTTTCACTATGAGACTGGTGAGGCACTGGAACAGGTTTCCCAGGCAAGCTGTGGAGGCCCCATCCCTGGAAGCGTTCAAGACCAGGTTGGATGAGGCTTTGAGCAACCAGGTCTAGTGGGAGGTGTCCTTGCCCATGGCAGGGAGGTTGGAACTAGGTGATCTTTAAGGTCCCTTCCAACTTAAACCGTTCTATGACAGATGGTTTATTTTGAAGGACAATTTCTTGCGGAAATATGGAAATGTAAGAAATGTGGAAATGCAGGAAGTTTCAGTGTTTCAAAACCTAGTTTGATCTAATTGAACACACCTTGAAACACTGAACTTTTTTACAATTACACATTTCAAACACCCTTATTGGACAGAGGAATAACCAAGAGTCATAAATCCACCCCAATACTTTCTTTCCCCCTTTATCCATCAAAGTATATTCAGAGAATACGTTCTGTGTATACACTGCTTCTGAAGAAAGGCCATTACTCTGTGGTGAGCTAATGTATGGGCGTTTAATTTGTCCTTATAAACAATAAATTCCTTTCAATAGTTATACATTTTTGTTAAAAATGTATTTCTAACAAAATTTTTGTACCATTTTTCTCAAGCAGTGCAGTGTAACTGCAAATGTACAGGCTATGGCCACTTCAGCTTCTATGGTTAGACCTGAAAGGATCTGGGAGTAATTTGGGTTCATTTTGGATATCCTGTTAAGGGATTAGAAATGTATAAACTCCCCAGTTGCCTCGCTGCTTTTATGTGTTCTTCATAAAAGGTTTCAAAACTAGAAGAATAGTATATTTGTTATTTCTGGCTCCGTTAAACACAATAGTAATTAACATTAGCTATTTAACTCTTATAAAGCATGTAAACCACAATATGCTTATGATGTACAGCACTTTAAACATATGGTTACGGTTATACAATGCCACCTAATCACCTGCATGAGAGCACTGGCACAGAATGCCAAGATTATACGGCCATGCTTTCAAATCACCCCTCAGTTGTTTAAAGCTGTCTACTCCTCTAGCAAATATTGTGATTTGAAAACTCAAGTATTACACGGTGTAAAGAACCATTTTCAAGAAAAGGAGATGGATTCTGGCTGAACAACTTGTGTCTAGAACAGGTAAACACAAAATAAATTTATTTTACAAAGGATACAAAAAATAACCAAAAATGAGTGCCCAGCGGTCACATTCAATTTGCGATTTTATTTCAATATAAGAAGCTGCAATTAATTACAAACCAGTTTTTATGCAGTTTTTGCTTTCTTTAAATGTGGAGTGAATTCTCCCCATAAACTAATGAACTGAAGTGAAGCCAAATAGAGACCAGCTGGCTGAATTGCTAAGTAATTTTATCCACATGATTGACTTTATGATCCTTTCAGTACAGTAACTAGTCTTTATTCTCACAATCAGCATCAACCATAATTCCAAGAGGGAAAGATGATTAAAAATCTAGAGAATAGAGAGGAGAGGTTTGTTTGATGTGGTACAGTGCATTCTTGCACACACTTCTTCTGTATAATAGGTGCTGAATTACAGGTCTTTATAGCCTCCAAAGTAGCACAGTGAATAGCTGCCTCAAAGACATAATAAGCAACCAATGCCTAAATAATCATTACAGATACTCCATTAACAGCATCTAACTGTGTGGCTTTTAATCATACAAATTGTTTTTTGACAGCTTGTAACCTTTCCAAACAGTTTCCTTTGGGCATTACACCACATTCAGATCTAATTTTAACTTTTGCTTAGTCTATAATTTATTACTTTCTTTGGAGACACATAAT
This sequence comes from Chionis minor, assembly GCA_013398295.1. Lineage (NCBI taxonomy): Eukaryota > Metazoa > Chordata > Aves > Charadriiformes > Chionidae > Chionis > Chionis minor. The sequence continues at coordinate 924,354 of VZSF01006979.1, read as the reverse complement.
GTATTTCAGTGGAATGGATAAATTCAAATAAAAGATATAAAAAAATCAATTGCTGTTTTAATCTATGAAATCCTTGCTCTCTGGGAGATAACTAAAATCTGATGAAACATAACAGGGAAAAAAAAGGCTAAATGATCTAGAATTCCTGAGGGTATCTGTTTTACAACAAGCAATATTTTTTTCCTCAAATTATTTAAAATAGGGCATAACCAACTGGAAAAAAAAGAATAAAAGTAAAAACATATATAAATAAAATATAAATCCTTTAAGGCTGTTCCACAGACTTTACATAATATAATAAATAACATGTTATAAAAGAGTTTAATGACGTATTGCAATGGGATAAAGAGCTAAGAAAGATGTACAGTAGTATCTTTTTGCCAAAGAGAGACTATAATTACAAATCAGTAAAGATACATGACTTATGAAGAGCTAGAGGGCAAGCATGTTTTTCAGAAACTAGAGGAAATGTGTGAAATTAATGTGGGGAATTATGTAACAGTATTAGGTGATCCGTATTGGCTGTCACGGCCATTATCTCACTTCTGGAGAAATCATTTCCAGGAACGATGTCCAGTAAATCAGCATGTAGTAGTAATCAGCATAGAAATACCATAATTCTGGCAGCTAAAATTTCTCATTTCTTTCAAGACATTCAACTGTTTTTCAGCAGATTCTCTTCCCAAAGTTTCCAAGTCTATGTAACAGGTAAACGTGTGTGTCCAAGAGACGGAAAAGTGATTTGAAACAACATAAGCGTTCACTGCTCACTAAGGTTCCTGCTCTTCACAGATGTTATTCAGTGGCTAGTCACACCAAAATTAACCATCATTGTCGAAAGAAGTACAAATCAGACATGCACAAAAATCTTATACATAGAATCAACTGAACAATTTCTTTCCCATCTCCTGAATCTTAAAAAGGGTCACTAAATTTAGTACAGTTTTCATAAATGACAGGGAAGGCAGAGTAAATTTTTAAATAAAATGTGGAAATATCCCCCTCAGTATGAATCTAATTCATCATGCTATAGTCACTGAAGGTACATCAGCATAAAATTAGAATACGGCAGTTATGAATCAAGCAGACTCATGTTTAACTTGCATCTTACAACTGAGTTATACCACAGCTTGTATATCTGAGTAGCTGAAGAAATAATGGCATATTTCATGGTTACATATAAGATAATCAATAAGCAGATTTTCAGAATAAATGTTCATAGGGAAAAGAGGTGCCAATAGAAGATATTATTAGAAAGGGCTAATGAAAGTGTCAGATATGAAGACCTAGAAAAATGATAAGTATGAGAAAATCTCAGGTATTCTGTCATTTTCGGAGCAGCATTCAGTGTTTTGCTAATGCTCTAGGTCCTTTTTGTTGGTTTGCTTTGGGGTATTTTTGTGTTGTGGATTTGTTTTTTTTAATTTGTTAAAAAGAGCATTACTTTCAAATTAAGGTATTGAAAATAGAAAAATCATAGTCAGACTATTCTGACACTTTTTTAAAGACTCCTAACTTTATTTTTGCTTAATTAATAGATATTTAATATCTCAACATGCCTAGTACACAGCTATTGCAAGTATCATGGGCCAAACAGTAAATTCAGTTCTCTCTAATTTGTTCAGACAACCTGATGAAAACAATAAAAACATCCTTGTCTTAGGTATCTTAAATTTTGGAGAGGGGGCAGGAATCAGTAAAGTCTAACCTATTTCATTACATAAGATAGTTCTAGTGACTGGACCAGCTCAAATTGACTTGTGTGCCAATTTGGAGTACTCTATCGTATACCATTCATCATTATCACCAGCAGTAGTTAAGGACATTGCACAGTTCTCAGTGTAACACAATTATTGTCTCTCAAATATTTCTTCTAGTTCTTTCCCAACCTTTCAACTTCATCACGGAAGCACACCTAAATGTGTGAATATTTATTTCAAGGTATATTGCAGTGATACAATCTGGCTGAGATATGACAAAGGTGAAGAAAAGAAAGGCCAAATCAACCAATATTCTAGCTGATCAGAATGAATAGAAAGCAGTGTTCTGAGATGCTGCAATATGAAAGCATTGCATTTGTGTTACCATCAGGCAATCACAGAGTAAAATGGCCACTTCTAAGAGTGCCCTTAACTTACTGCTTCTGTCTTCATCTGGTTTGGGTACAATTAGCTGCTTTTCTTCAGTGAATAAGGGCGAGTCTGTTGATAGTTATGCAGTCAAATGTTATGATGACAGTCAAAACTATCTTATCCATATATTCTAGCAACAACAATAAAAATAATCTTGCTTTTCCCAATTATGTTCTAAGTGTACCTCTTCAAATTGTACCAAATTATTTAAGCCCATTATTTTCTATTCCTATTACCTCTTTTAGGAGGTGAGGCCATATATAGTGGTCAAGCCCAGTTAAATACAAATTTATGTAGATATACACATATGAAAATAAGGCTATGTAAAGGTGTAAGAGGTTGGGACTGGATGACAGGATAACCAGAAAATTCAGATTGGAAGGGGTATCAGTCCAACCTTGTGCTCAAAGCAAGGACCAGCTATGAGATCAGACTTTATCCAGCCAGGTCTTGACAATTTTCAAGGAAGGAAATAACATAACCACCCTCTGCAACCTGTTGCACTGTGTGACTGTCTTGCCTGTGAAAAAGTTTCTATTTATAGCCAGTCTGAACTTTTCTTGTTTCAACTTATGCCTGTTGTCTCTCGTGGACTCAATTTAGGGCCATCCATCTCCCACAGGTCAATGATAAAGATATTAAAGAGAATGGGACCCAGCGTAGACCCCTGAATTACTCCCCTTGTCACGGGTACCCAGAAGACTAAAACCAAGAAACCAACACTCCGATACCCAATCATCCAACCAGTATTTCAACCATTTGGTTGTTCACTCATCCAGACCGTAACATCCTAATGTGGGTACAAGAATATTGTGAAAGACAGAATCAAAAGCCTTGCTAAATTCAAGGTTAATGACATTCACTTCCCTCATCCAGAAATCCAGTCAGTTGATCATATTCAGATGATGAGATTCATCAGGTGTGACTGACCCTTTTGTAAAGGCATGCTGTTAGCTACCTTCTCCTTCATGTGTCCAGAAACATTTTCCATCAGACTCCATGGTTTTCTTGTGGATCAACATGAGTCTGTAGGTCCTCAAGCTGGCCTTTTGGTCTTCTCTGAAGACGGGTGCAACATTTGCCTTCTTCCAGTTGTCAGGGACCTCCCTAGATTTCCACATTTCAAAGATGATAGAGTGGCCTTGCAAGGACATCAGGCAGTTCTCTCGGCACCCTTAGATGCAGCCTGTCCGGTCCCACAGACTTGTAAGGGTCATGTTCTCCTAAGCAGCCGAGTCCATCACTACACCACTGGCAGTTCATCTCCTCTTAAACCCCTTCTAGTAAACACAGATGTCTGGGAGACCTTGGTCATGGAGACTGAAGCAAAAAAGACACCAAATAACTCAGCCTTTTCTGTGTTTGTTGTAACTGGATAATGTGCCCCATTCAGCAACAGACCCACATTTTCCTTGTACAGCCTTTTACTACTAAAGTAGCAGTGCATGTTGGCCCTTATACAGTGACAGCAATCATGAGGGCCTCAGCAGTACAAAAATACCGCTTCTTCCTTCAAACATGCAATGGTTTGACAAACACTAAAAAAAAGAAAAAGTAATAATTTTCCCTGGATTTAGTAGCTCTGCAAAAATATTGACAAATGTTAAATGTCTACTTTTGAGATAGTGTATTGAATGGACACTGCCAGTCAGGAGCTGGCATGATCCAGATTCAGCTTTGTATCTAAATCTAAATACTTTGATGGCAATCCTGGATCTCAGAATCACTGAAATATGGCCTAAAGACATCTGAAAACAGCTAAAACACTGCCTGACCAGAGCCAAATTATCTCCAAACCATGAAGTTTTTGTTTAATTTATTTTTAAAATTTTACTGAGGAGGGTGTCTCCCCAAGCTATTCCAATGATTAGCCATTCTTAGTATACAGAAGGTTTTCTTATGTTTACTTAAATATCATTTTAGCCAGTAAGCCACAGCATGCAGAAAAGAGAAGAAAAGTAACAGGGGCTTCCATTTTATGTATATAACTCCCTTGTTCCATCCCAGGTAAAACTTAACTTTGGTTAAGACAAACTAGATTGCAAGATGACCACAGCTGCAGAATAATAAACAATTTCTGCTTTGATAAAACCAGCCAATTTGCAAATACTACAAAGAGAAGTTGCTGTTACAAATGCAGAACAACTGCTGAGCTCATTTTAGCTCTGATCAAAACTCAATCTGGATGCCAGTACAGTGATGAATGGCATGATTTTTCAGCTGCTTCTGTGCTATATATGATTTTCTGTTGGCACACTATGTACTAATTAAAATGTCTATAATATACGCAGAAACTAAATTATGTTAAAAATTAATTAAGAGACCGACTTTATATATTTTATCATATATTTGTGTACATGTACATATAAATATTGCAGCGTGGCCTCTCAAATGATGGAAAACAACAGTCTCCCTCTGAAGTCTGAAAGCCCACATCAGTACATTTTAGTACATCTAGCCCCATTTTACCTAAATCTGCAATATTTACATATTTCTTTGTACTTATTTTCAAGAGATTTATTGACAGCAGAAAGACAGCTAACTATGTCAACACATTCCGACTTCAGTTCTTAAGAGTCAAATACCTACATGCACAATTTGGACCTAAATAACGTTTCAAAATTGCAGATTTCAGGAGGAATAGCACATAGTTGGCAACTGAAAATCAGGAGCTGGGACTATTATATACCAGCATTGTATTATTAAAAAACATATATTTCAGGGCTGTCCTAAAATAAGATCTGTGTAATTTCCTTTGCAATTTATTCCTGTCAACTTCTTTTCTGATCTGGTATCCTTTCCAATGGGTTGCAATGTGCTTAAGTGGAAATGATTTAAAAAAACAGACCTAAATTCATTTCACTACTCCTCTTCTGGCAGTTTTCTCCTAGTTTTCCAGACAAAAGAAAAAAAAAAATTAAACATAGGACAAAAATAGTCACATACAGATTACCTTGACTTTTCTCTACACATAGTTTTTATTAAAAAAAATAAAATTAGATGACTGTTAGGTCACCTAGAGGATAGTAAATTAAACAGTGAATAAACAAAGTCTTTCACAATAAAGAAAATGATGGAACACAGATTTTCTCAGCATAACAAGGTATGGGATCTGGCTTCAGTACTTCACCACAATAGTCTAAATTAAGAACAGCAGAGAACAAGTTAGAATCATACATGGTTAGGAAAAAAGGTTTTGTTTATAAACCATAAAAAGAGGTATGCTATCAGTTGGAAAGTTACAGTATTCTGAGATTAAACAAAGTTTCGCTCACAAAGCTTTTTCTTTCTCTGTATGTTAGCAACATATCTGCCTTTTAAAATCAGTTTATTGTCACTTTAACCTACAAGAATTTCCCCTCTACACACAGACAGTAAGTACAACAAAATATTAGGGGTCTTTACAACTGAAATAATATGAGAACAAGTGTTACTAAAGTACTATACTAGACCAGAAGATGTGCACTCCAAATCTTGATTGCATTTTGAGTTAGTCTTCAGTTTCTTTGAAAATAGATCAAAATAATTATATTTAGCAGGTTAAAAAAAATAAAAAAAACCAAACAACAAAAAACTACCCCAAACTGGAACATTTTCAGTAATCAGGGCTTGCTCCAACTCCCATTGAAGTCTATCAGAGTACAGCCACACGTTTCAGCTTTTTGTCTGAGCACTTATACAGAATTACAATTACTGAGTGGTGATTTTTAATTAATTATAATACTCTGCTTCCTACAGACATCCTGCATTCTGAATTTGGCTAGTACAATTGGTTCTCCCCTGTGTTATTCACTTCCTAACTTCTCTGAGCCAAAAGCATTGACTCTTTCTTACTATTTCTAAATTATAACAAATAAAATATTAATCCTGGAGTTTATTTGGACCTAACTGGCCTCAAGTCACTATTGACAAGAATTTTAAAAAAGAGTGAAGAGTAGAAAAAACTGCAGCAAGCAGGTAGATTTAAGAGTCTACAGGCAGTACGTGAATTTCAGCACATTTATCTTCATTTGACTTAAACATTTAAACTACCTGATTTATAAAATCAGTTCTAAGGAGAATGGTATATTTAAGACAGCCCAATTCCACAGTGCATTTTATTACTTTCCAAAATTATAAAAGTGTTTCTAAAACAGGGAGAAGGATACTCAGAATCATAACCCACAATTAAGCTTGCTGTTATATAGATGTAAATTCTCTGAGGACCCCAAGACCTTTGAGAATGCATGAAACCCCTCCAATTTTAAGTCGCAATTTTATGAAACTGCTTACAGACTTTCCCGCCCTTTAAATATCCCCTATCAGTGGCACAATTTCAGACGTCCAACAATTGCTAACAAAAGCATTGCACTTAGCAGTAAAAGTAATTTACACATTAACCAGCAACCACCAGTAAATATCTGTAAAAATCACTGAGGCTGCTCAGATTAAGGAAGGTTATTTTAGAGTTAATCTGAACACTCAAAACAGACAGAGAATGCAAGCATTAAAGTTATACTTAAAAAGGAACTCCACATATTCTAAAGATATTGCATTAAACAAAACTAAAAGCAGCATTCACTCTAAGCATATATTCAAATGCTTATAAGAGAAGCAATAGTGAAAACCTGATAACATAGAAAAGTAAAGGTAGGAGCTATATAAGAATCAATCACAGTTAGACGAGAAAACAGCTGGTTTTGATATACTAAAAAAGAACCTGAGAATTTACTCCAAAACATTTATTGCAAAAGATAATTACATTTAGGGGAAAAAAATAACAAAACTGCCTCCCCAGTCACTTATTGAGTTGTTTAACTCCCAAAATCAATTAAAATAATAGAATAATTTATGACAGCAAGTACATTACAAAATCCAAAGACACAGCAATTCTAGCTTATGTTCCCCAAATACTTCTAAACGTAAAGCTCTCACACAAGTCAATGATGTTTAGGGCATGCTGACAGTTATATTGATCCTACAATTAGGAGCAAAATGGGAAGCAGTGGTCATATGCAAAATACGTATGATGCTAGAAGTACCATGAGGTGAGAGGATGAACACTGGAACAGGCTCCCTAGAGAGGTGGTCAATGCCTCAAGCCTGTCAGTGTTTAAGAGGCATTTGGACAGTGCCCCTAATAATATGCTTTAACTTCTGTTCAAAACTGCAGTGGTCAGACAGTTGGACTAGATATCATTGCATGTCCCTTCCAACTGAAAATACTCCATTCCATTCCACATAACTAGCACTTATTTTTTACTTAAGAACGTAGATACGCTGTTCAAAAGGACAGTCGGAACACCTGCTGGCACTCACTAGGACCAATACCTGTTGAATGGCTTAGAGTCCTGAATGACAGCTTTCATTGACTGGCAGCATCGGTGCATCATGAGACCCAGCAGGCATCACCTTAACCACAAGTATAAGCCTTGGTCTTCACTGATCTCTGTACTACTGAGATCCTACAGTCCCAGCCATGGAGAGAGAGGTGCTTTTGGCTGCCAAATCCTACTGAGTCTAATGGAAGCTGCAGTCCAGCTAGCACTGAGCTAAGAACCATACTTGACTTTTGCAGCTTCAAGTTCAGCACTGAGCTGACGCAGTTTAAGGTGAAGATCTTAATTAGAGATCTTTCTGTTTTCACTATATTGTCAAATTCACGTGCATCCTTTGTTGATTTCCAAGCTAAACATCTTTACCATCTGCAATATAAGCAGTCTTAATATGACTGTGAAAACAAGTGTATGAATGTGCCTAACAACTACAGCTCAAGAAGCACTGTAAACAGATCCAAAATTATTTAATGGAGAGAGTTGTATCCAGCGTACCTGTACTGCTATGTTACAAAGAACAATGTAACTATCATTTGACTTCACTGCAAATAAGAACCAGACTTATCTAGCAAAGTGGCTACACAGTTGTACAAAATCTGACATCTCAGGGTACAAAAGCAAAGGAACATTCAGTGCCTAAACTAGCTGAAGTTAATATCCAACCGGCAGCCTTAAATTGAAAAAAGTACACAAAAATACCATAAGACTAAGAAAATAAATACCAATTCCCTTCTTTTATCTCTTCAAGGTCTTCTATTGTACTACCTGAAAATACAACCTGCCTGCCTGCAATTATATATCAAACGCTACTTGAACGCAGTAAGCATCGCATTGCCATAATGATTGATGACAGATGTCCAATCAGGTTCTTGTTACTGGGGTCTGGAGCAGGGTGGGATCAGCAAAGCGGCTGCCAAAGGCCATAGGCAAAACTGAAGGAAAGAACAATGCAAATTCACAATTAGGGAGTCTCTGGGGTGTGGGAGGAGAATGACTTGGGCCTCTGCAGATTATTGCAAACCTGCTTTTGTTTAGGAGAGAAAAAAGCTTTATGCACTTTCAAGTTCCTGACCAATTTTTTGTCCCATAACTATTCTTTAGAACCCCTAGGCCACTGTATCAGCTGCCATATGTCCCTCGTATTAGAGAGCCTGGACCTTTTCCATCAGCTGCGAGAAACTTTCAACACATCTGGTATAGGCTTTTCTCATCAGCTGCCATGAGCCTCTGTGCATAATGACTATCAATTCCTTCCGTTGGCTGCTATGCTCTTTGTGGACCCTAGTGAATCTCTCTTAGCAACTACAGCAGCCTTTCACAATACATAATTAAATTAACATTTCTAGCCCGCATAAACCCCCTGACAACGAAGTCTCAGTTAGACCTTCCCCATTTTTTCCTCAATCCCTGCTCTTGTCCCTACTTTCTGTGATGCTGTAAGAGAANGGGGGGGGGGGGGAAGGAAATCATCAGCTAAATCAGTTCCTAAACTGGCTGATTTTATACAGTCACGCTGAAGAGAAAGCAAAGCGCTCCTGGAACAAATGGCTAATTTGGGTCAGGGTGCTTTTCCTTTTGGCAACTGTGGCAGTTCTTTCCAGCTCAAAATTTGAGCTGAACTCTAGCCTCAGGCTGTCATTCCACAACAGTTGACATCAACCTGAAATGTCACTCTTGGAGTCACCCTCCCCTGCTCTATTTCAGGAAATAAACTAGCAGGAAACTGTCCTTATAAAAGAAAACAAGACAAGTAAAAAATATTTGCTGATTTTCTTTGTTTGAGCTAGTTCATCTCAAGATCAGATGAGCATCAGTGTCTACACAGAAGATGAAGGGACAAGGCTGTTTCACAATCGCAGGGCCAAGACGGGCAGGACCATAAAAGTGCTGACACAGCTTGGCTTCAGCTGCAATAGAACTGCTGCTTGTATTTTTTTGCTAGAAATTTTATACTGTCACTTCACTGAAGATCTGGTCTGCTTTAGATTCTGTCATCTGTCAGACTTCTAAAAAGACCTCAACGGCATCACCACAAGGCCCTTGCTGAGGTCTACAACACCTGTTGTAGCTGGACAGTGATGAAATTTGGGTGTACCAATACAAACTGAGAACAATTTTGAGAAAAATATAAACAAGGTCCATTTTACGATGAAAGAATTTTCATGAATGTTTTCATCATAAAATGCATTTTTGCATGAATGAAAAAGCATTTTTATACCATGTGAATAAAACACTGTACAAATAACTACATTGAATGGGTATTTAGAGAGCAATTCGTAAATGGAATGTAATTTTCTCTATCAACAACCAAAAAATACACAGGTTGGTCTTTGATGTGGTGACTACAGTAATATGTTATCAGAAGAGATAATCAGGATTGAGGAAAAAATGGCAGTGACTAAAAATCAGAACTATTCTATTTATTATAGGAGAATAATAGCTGTAAGATAAGTAAACTTTAAATATTCAAAGCATACTTTTAAAAATAAACATATTCTTAAGAACAAACCATTTAAGATTTGACACATCTGCCAAGCTGTATTGCTTTTTTTCTGTACCTGAGCTATAAAAGAAACCTGATTCTGTTAACAATTACTTGTGAGATTTTAACTACCGCTTACTTTTGGCTAAGGTACAGTAAAAAGAAAATGTCTACCTTGGGTAGTTTTCTAATGACGGTGAGGGAATAATTATTCTGCTTCTACTGTCATGGTTCAAATCTCAGAGCTCAGGTAAGATTAAAATTAATTTAGGCTACCTTGTAGTTAAAGTTAAAATAATATACCTAGTAATTAAGATAACAAACCACTGCAGAATTACATATAGAATGTGATTCCTTTTGTTTAAGCTTTTAGCACCAAGTGGAAAAAAGCTGGCATTTAAGACATCTGTAAAACAATCCCAAAGTGCATCTGTTTTGATACAGCAGATTTATTTACATAAAATCTAGCTCCCTATTCACTAGAGAAAAAAAATGGACATAATCAACACCTGAAGGTTTTCATGCAAAAGCAAAATATTTATGATGAGAGATCACGTAATAAAAAAGACAAGGGCAGATGACTAGAAGACTTCAGATGTTTACATATCCCTATCTACATAAGGTGTTACATATTAATTGACCTTACCTGATAAAGAGCAGCTCCAAACACTAACCAAGAAAGACTACTACCAAGTAGGAAGAAAGGGGGAAAAAAAGAAGTGCCATACTCTATGAAAAACAAGTGTTAATCTTATAATACTGATCTCAAACTTGTCTGAGAGAACATAAAGGGAAGGCAGACCAAGATCTTGAGAAAAATAATATAATTTTAGTTATCTCAAAAGCTAAACTCCAGGGGAATGGAGACATAATGGTAGAAAATTATCTATCGTAAAGGTCTTAGGTTCCTGCTGGAGTGCAAAAGATTGACCTTGCCTTAAAATTCATTCATTCCTACATTAAAATCAAAACAAAACTAAAAAACATTGACATTAAGATAATTACCAGAAAGTGACTGAATACAGGAGAAAAAATAGAGAAATGTGAAAAACACTAACTTCAGTCAGAGTGGTAATTATGATTCCTGTAGGTAAATGTAGGTTTGAATGCACATGCACATTAACCAAAAGGCTCGATAAGAGTACAGACTTACTCAACAGTGCATAAAGGTCTAATATGGTAAATGACAGTAAGAAATCACATAAAAAGTTGGTGGTTTGATCCCAAATGCTTGATATTCATATCATATCTGCTAAACAAGCAACCTGAAGAAACAGTTGGGCAATTTTATTTGAGCATTAAGAGGTTTCCTCAGCAAAAGTGAAAATGGCCCACTGTTCAAAGCAGAATGAAGGAACTTGTGGAAGAAAAAGATCAGAAGTAATAAGGTGTTCAAAGCTAACAGAAGAGCTAGAAGAACAAAGGTCCAAGACTGAAGGTCACTGAAGGGATAACAATATTCAGTAAGTTTGTAGTTAGAGCCTTTTTTCAACAAAATATTCAAAAAAGTTTAGCTCAAAAAAACCACACCCCAAGCCATCCAGGATGTGATCTGCCTGCCAGCATTCTGTTTTAGTAAGTAGAAAACCTTTCATAGTAGAATTAATTTCCTATTGAGCATACTACAGGAGGACATTAACATCAGAAATAATTGCCTGCTACTGTTTATTTGACTAATAAGTTTGCAGATTAGTCTATGCTGTTTTATTTGCCTCTCTCTATTATGACTCTTTTCTGCATTCAAATTCATTTGCACGTGTAACCTAACAGTAAAACAACTTTTACATGCTAATGATGTCCATGTTACCAAGTTAAAAGAAACTGCATGTAATTTCATAATCCAGCATAGACTTTGGTCCTGTATTTTATTTTGGAACTACATCCACTGTGTTGCTTCACTTTAAGGAAATTCACCAGTTGGAAAAATCAAAACTTGAAGGTCTTTACAAGATTTAAGGTTGAGAAATGGCAATATTATTTCTTTAAGACAACAGTTTTAGGAGAGGAAAAGTTCCACATCATTATATTGCAGGCTTTTCTACCACTTGTACAAATTATAATAATTTATGAGCCCAAAGATTTTTTTATTGTTTTGTTGATACAGTGTCTGAATTCAGTAAAAGAACAGGTCAGTTGTTATGTGAAAAAAACATTTTTTAAAAACACAAACAAATCACCTCACTTAAAATAATACCTGTTGTTAAACACAGGCATTAAAGTACACATATAATATTAAACACATGAGTAACAATTAAGGATAACATAATAGCAATTTTACCATTCACTAAATAGTTGCAAGCAATCTGTGAACTACTTTATTAACAGATCAATGATAAAACCGAGTAATTAATCTCATAAACTATTTCTTTTTCTTAATTTGAAAAAGTCAGCTTTCTACTCCCTCTGAAAACTTCAGCCTGATCATGTACTTCACAATGAAATACACTAAAATCAGCACCAGAAGAGCGAGAATCAGTCCTTTTTGTCCCTTCCTTTCCTCCCACTCTCTTTATAAGCTTTTGCGTTCATAGTGGTTATGAACTATGGTTATCAATGCTTTCCATCAAACAGTACCACCTGAATATCCAGGTTCCTTTATGCATAAAATATACATGAGAAATCTTGTAGATAATTCTTTAAGTGTACCCAAAATGTATCCAAAACATTTATATCTTCTCAGTGTTTCTTGGACATTTTGACAATGTATTATATTCACCCTGCCCACCTCATAAGTTGACAGACAAGTCCCATCAGACTAAATGTTTGCAAAGAAAATCTGCTTTCATCTGTCAAATCGGAACACTACACAATGACAATGCTGTTTTGTTTCATTGTTTAATAACTGAAATATTTCAGTTGATGGTTTGTAATCTCACAAATTGTATTTTGTCAGATAAAAATAAATTTAAATAAAATTAATCTTCAGAATTTCTTTCTCTCTAAAATTCTCCCTATTGCTTTTTTAAAAGGAAATAGTATACAAATATATTACTCATCACTTTCGTGAAAGTTAGTACAGAAGAATGTGGTGGCCGTCATATGGAAGTTTATATTTTATAATATCCTATTTAATTTCAAAATCAAGAATCAAGTTCTAGCAGAATAGTAGTTTTTTTCATAAACAGAAGTTACATCAAAACATTTAATCATGTACATACTATTGTACTGATTATAAATACATCAAATAAATAATCTTGCATGTATTATTCAAAAGGTGCAATATGTTTACCTTCACTGCACAAAGGTCAAATAGAGAAAGTAAAGCTTTTTTTTTGTCACTTTATTTTAATAAGCTCATTAGTATTTAGCTAGAGCACTGAGAAAAATATGTAGATTTCCCCCAAAGCTGTTTGACATGTAACTGTCTTGCTTTAACCCATTTTTCTTAAATTCCTTCCTTAAGTTAGAAGGAGAAAAACCTGTGACTTGCATGTTATGGAATTTTCCAGAAAATTCAAGCAAACTGCATTTGATCTAGCTTTCATTTCATTTTTGCCATATCTGACATGTCTCTGGATTACCAAGGAAAAAAAACCAGCGAAATAGACCCCTGATGAGATGACAGTCAGACTTAAGTTCTGCCAACCAGTCATTAAACTGACCCAAATGGCAGGTTTTCACAAACACAACAACCTTTGCTTTTAAAACATATAACTGAGACCTAAATGGACAGAATATCTTAGCTAAGAGCAATTAATGAGAGCAGTAAGAGCATACTCAAGAAGTCCTTTAATAATAGCTCCAGAGATCTCCAAATTCAGCAAATTCTTTGCTACCCTAGTAAGGCTGCATCAATTATTCATTTTTAGTTTGGTCAAGAGAAGATGTTTTGAATTCAACATACATATTTGTTCTTGTTTTTCTTTACAGAGTCACAAAACAAAATTCCTCCAACTACTGTCTTCCATTTGGAGCAAACACAGTATTTGAAAGGCTTTGAGAAGAGATTATAAACTCTTATAGAGTTATTCATTGGGTACAATACTTATCCCAGATGTTGGAGATTTGATTCCAATTCTCTCCTCTGTAAGGGAGGTGGGGATGGTGTATACATCACCTCACATCCCCAAGATTGTCCCAGACCTCTGTAGGATTATAGGGAATTCTGGGGGATACAATGTTCTCAGTTATTTATAATGACTCTGTCCTGTTTTCATACAAAAGCAGATGAAGGAGTTTCACTTGCTAAGGGAGTACTTAAGCACCAAATCTTTTATTTGCTGTTTTAATTATGTATATGTCTATATAATGTTAAACTGCCTCAAGCAGTGGAACATGGGGAGACTGAGTCATTGACATTTTTTTTTGGAACAGGATTTTGGGCAAAGATGACAAGAATCGGAGACCTCATTCACAGCATACATTTAAGTGTTCTCTTTCTCAAAGTGCATGCCGACATCCCTGCATTTTTTGTTGCAGTTGTACAAATTCATATAAAATTCTTACACACAGAATTACTTCTAATTGGTAAATAAATGTGCCTTCCACGGAGCTGAGCTGAAATTCCCCAATGTAGAATGGAACCTCCAAGTTCCACATTTTAGTTGAATGATGTGGCACTATCTATTTAGGTTCCGTTGCTAAAAGGAAAAGGGTAAACATTCCCCAAAAAATTACACAACAAATTCAAACTAAGTTGACTGAGTAGTTTTGATGTTACAAGAAATAACTTTTTAGAAATTTTCAGTAGATCTATCATTCATTACAATCTTCTTGCCCAGTTTTAATATTCAGCAGAACTATATTCTCAGGCCTGCTCTTCTTAGTATCTTGATCATCAATAATTACATGAAGAAGTGACAGTTTTATATGATATATTGCATTTCCAACTACAAGCTTTTATGCAGTTTATACATAAATCCTTTCAAATCTAGCTGTTAACATTAAAGTCTTGTTTAATCACCCTTTATCTTTGTTCTAGCTGTTGTCTAATATCATGCCAATTATTTTAAAACATTGTTTAATGACTTATCTCTGAGTTCTATTTCAAACTTTTTAGTGTAGCTAATACAGTGTGTCAAGTGGTTAGCAGCAGCTGTAGGTAGGATGCTCTGCTTCTAGAACTACTTTATGCCCTGGATTGGAAAGCTAAATAAAAACATGTCCTTTTCTTCAGAAGAGAGTTTTATTTAGAAACTAGTCCATACTCATAAATGTGTACTGAGCAAAATACAGAGTTGATTTAATTTTCTTCGTACGTCAGTCTGTGACCTCCAGATCTAGTCCCCGCCCCTTGCCGTTTATGGCTCTCACTTAGCAGCTGCAGGCTGAAGCTGACGAGTCTTACCATTTCCACCTTCCAGCGTGGTACATCCTTGAGTCTTCATGTTGGAAGCAGTGTTTCATATGAGCAGAGTCCTTTGGCCTGCGGAGATTAAACTAGTCCCTAGTATCTACAGCTGAACTTTTCAGGAGAAGATTGAGACAATGAGAAGCATGTTAAACTTGTCACAGTTCATTTCGAACATAGCAGGATGAAAATTAGAACTGGTTTCCAAAGCATTACCTTATGACCAACAATAAATTCACTTGGAAAAGAATGTACTATAGTGTAGTAACTCTTATAAGTACTTTATTTTACTTATAAGGCAATCTGATATAATTTACTCAAATTATGATATTAAGTTCTATACAGAGAAAAGTATAAGTATACACTGAATTACTAAGGTCATTTTACACAAAATTGTTTTCCTACTGAAAGACAGACACTGGATATTAAGATCTTGCATAAAACAACCTATGAGAGTATGGGGGAGTGGGGAAAAAACACCAAATTAAATAATTAATACTTAAGAACAGTTTTTTATCTGAATTACCATTGACAATTGTCCTCCATATCCCAGGGCAATTTTGTGAGAAATTATAAGGGATTAATTGAGAGACAGATAAAACCCTAATATTTTCTTTTAACCAGTTTTCATCTCAGCGATTCTTATTTCCATATGACCTTTAAAATCATTGTAAACAGACACCAATATTGGATGTATTAGAAAAACTTGTTCAAAAGGACTCAAGTTCAGTAAGTTGACTGAAATCAATACAAATTCAGTTTTCAACCAGAAATGAGCCCTACAGGGACAACTATGAAAGTAAGTAAAATTTGTCCCTTATCTTGGTGAACTACTGGTACTTGGAATCAAAATTTGACTTATTATCCTACAAGCAACTTTTCTGTAAACTCTGCATTAAGAAATCAGAAACAGAGTTTAAAAAACAGCAGCATCAATGGAATAAATAGGGTCATTAGTTAATGAATGGACAAGATGATCTCGTTTAAAGTTTCACTTCGTCACCTACAAGTGATACTTGATATATATACCGTAAATATGCAAACATACTGTTTATTATTTTTGCTTCTATACTGTATATAGAGAGCACCATACTATCGTAACTATGTGTTAATGATGGTATTATCACTTGATAATCTCGCACTTTTAATGAGACTTTTTGCTCATTAATGTTGCCTGTAGAAATTTTTCAGTGAAGAGTATCTCACAGCAATTCAGTACAACAGAGCACATTTTTCCAAGGATTTCCCAATTAAAATATGACACCAGTTTTTTATTAATGTGTTCAATAGAGAGCTCAGTAAAAAAACCCCAAACTGCTATACTGCTTTTAATTTAAAATAAACATTCTAAGACCAATATAAAATAAATTTCATCCTGATAGAAAAACTTGGTTCAGAGACTTAACAAAGACTTTTCTGCAGGAGCACTATTATGTTTGAATGGTAATCTTACACAGCTAGTGTTTTCTTAATGTCCTGGGGAGCCTGATCATTGTAAATTACCTGTGACATCTCATTAATCCTCTTTTTCCTCACAAACGCATAATTAATGGTAACATTGACAATAATACACAAATTAGCTAAGTGACGCTTTATGGTGTTGGTTTTGATTAACGTCAGGAACCCAAAAATGACATTAATGTAATGCAGATCCCAAAAGGCAACCCGCACTTTGACCTCAGACATACATTTTGTTTGCACCATCACAAAGATTAATCCTTCCCTGGATGAAGACAAGACAAAACTCTGGCCACTGGCATTGCGTGCTGGGCTGTCGCTGAAAAACAAACTGCCTCAATTGCATTTGTTTAAGAAGGAAATCTTAATGCATAGAAAACAACGGCTTAGTGTCATTTCCTATTGTCTTGTTAGGACAAAGATAAATGAGCTACTGTCATGATTTATATCAACTGCTTCTCTGCTAACTTCTATTATTTGCTTATTTATGGACTAGTCTTTAATTAAAAGCATACCTAGATACAGAACTGCACAATAAAGTTATTAAAAATGCTTTCTGACTTAATACATGCTTATTTAGGGGATCAACTTTTATTTAAACTGTCCACATGTTGTGGTCGACACAATACTGATGTTACAGGTACAAACAGTCAGTGCAAGAATACCAAAAGGAAGCAATATCTTTATCTTAGCTGGAACTAAGAGGATAAAAGGTATAATTTATCCCCCCAAATAAAAAAAGGCTAACAGTTTTCAGAATATATATTTATTTTTTCANAAGGTTAATTATGATTATATACATATACACTTTTTAATAATTTAATAAAATTAACTTCTATTATAGAATATACTAAACCACAAAGAAAGCCATAATTATTTTGTAACATACAGCAGTCTAGTTTTCTTCTAAGAAAGGAAATTCTCTCATTGCTTCTCTCTCATTAAACTTTTTGCTGCAATAGCTTACCTGTAAAAAGCAACATTTTTAGAGCCAATGTTTTTACATGCATTAGATTTTGTTATTCAAAAAACCGTAAGTAGAATTGCCTAAAAAGTCTGGAACAGTATTTAGATTTCCCATTGCAATAAAATACAAGACTGTCTTCAATTAATGAGATAATTTTTCTTTAATGTCTCTACTTTTGTACCGGTTCATTAATATAGACAGATAAATAGGTGTGGGTTTATCATGAACATGACAGAAAGGAGGAAGGAAAAATTATACAATACTATAAATCACAAAAAGATTTTAACATCACAAATACAAACAGAAATTAGTAGTTCGAAACTGAATAACAAAAGATGTACCAGGTACATAAAAACTTTTCAACATCTTCAATGTTTTGGTTACAATAATATGTATATAATATAAATAACATATAGATTGTCAACCTTTTAGCTTTTCAGCTTTCAGGTGATCTTAACTCTGCTGAATTTAAAACTGCAATGGATACTTGAAATAACTTGTGTAGCTTGTCAACATTATTTTTAAGTTCAATCTCTCATTAGTGTAAATTTTAAAGCATTTTATGCAAAGCATACTAAACTTTCTGTAACTCACAAGTACATTTTAAAGCACTGTGGAATTTAAGGGGCAAAAGGGAATCCCATAGAGGCCATATATTTACTCTAACTAACCGAGACATAAATCCAGATTACTGCAATAAATTATTTTTATTATTTGAACAGAGTAAGTACAGTATCACATTTGAAAGACATTTGAGTTTAATTCATATCTTAAAATTGACAAAGATAAACAATCACAGCTACACCAACTGAAATGCACTAATGTATACAGGATATACAGGCTAGACCCAGGAGCAGAGACAAATCTGTTCTTTATATCATCATTGTGGCATAAGGTCATTCAAAATGTAATTGTACTTCTTTGTAAAACATAAAAAATTGTCTGGTCGGAGCTGCAAATTTTAAATGGCTTTGTCTGTGTGGTAATCCTTTATCAGCTTGTATGAACCTAGTAATTCTTTGTTTCATACACAGTTTGCTGGCAAACTACAGTAACCATTTGCTACTTTTACTTTGCGGACTTAATATTCAGACAGATACAACAAAAACCTCCTAAATATATGTCTGGAAAGAAACCAGCCCACTTTTAACCCTTCCAAGTTATCTCAATTTCCTCTTCACCATAGGTATGATTAATATTACCCTATTAGCCCAACCATGTCATTTTATTCTTTCAATTCCATGCCAGCCTTGTAGAAAGCAATCTGTCAAGAGATACATTCATAGAAATGATTTGTTTCAATGTTTAAGTGCTGCACATTGACTTTTAATACTTAAAAATGGTTACAGCAAACTGATTTTTAAAAGCCTATAGAATTGTGTGCATATGAAAAGAAGTTAGTCTGTAAGGAAACATAATTTTCTCACAATTCACCTAACACTGGTAGTCTAGCAGTTTCAAGAAATCTTATTCTAAAATAATCTTATCAGAGTTGTCTATCTAAAATACCTATTTGTTGTCATATGTTGAAATTTAAGATCTACTTGAATTCTACAGCTGAGTTACCTATCTATAGTTAAGGCATTTCCTTATTCCACAGTTTTACATTAACCTGATTAATACGACAGGTCCAGAAGGTAAAAAATAGCAATGTCAGTTTCTATTTCCTTTACAGTTTAACATCATCAATATATTTCCATAAATATGAAAGAACACATAAATTGGTTAAATATGGATTCACTTTTATCTCCTCAATATTCTGCAGTTCATATAAATATTTGCAAAAAATAAATATAAAAGCTATATGCTATTAAACCTACACACACAGAGGCTCTTTTCCTCAGCTGGATTTAACATGTGTGTCTATAACTCCGTATTTCATCTTAGAGCACAACATTGTATTTTCAGAAAAGAAACTCAGCATCACTTCAGCATCTTATATAACCTTTTATATATAGCTAATTCACAGAAAAATGGCTTTCAGAAAGCACAATATTGTACATTTCAAGAACTTAATACTTATTTTACCTTAATAAAAAAATTATTTCTTACAGCGGTGGAAGAAAATAATGGCCATTTTAGACGTCAGCATTTACCTGTTGCCCTGTGAAATACTGCACAGTGACAAAATGCTTAGTTACTTAACCTAGTTGTGAGTTGAGCAATTATTTATATAAACATTCTTTACACATTCATCTGCAGGTGTTTCAATTTATTTTTTAAATAGTAATAAAAAAAATTAACATCAAATCCAAACCACACGATAAGCACATGCATGTTTTGGGATTTTTCCCCATTTTGGGGGGGAGAGGTAACAACCCTATTGAGACTGTACTTTATGAAGGCCTTTAATGAGATTTCTGACTGTATTTTTTTTACGAAGAATGTCAAATTAGCTTCAAAAGCAAATGTAAACTGTAATGTAAGTGACATATACTAAAAATAACCCTATAAATCTGTACATTCTGTTTAGATAGTCTCCTGAGTTGTAAAAAGTGAGACTGCTTAGCTTTATTAGATGTTTGGGAGAAAACTAATTTTGGGGAAGTAGGCCACTGATAGCGTTATAGTTTTCCAGTGCTTCACAGTGAAGCCATCTAATTTCTAATCTTCTGCAGTATCTTAGTAATAATTTGGAAAATTTATACCAAGCCTTTTTCAGGAAATTCTTTAGACAGCCATAAACATTTACTTTCTTAATAAGACGGATATAGATAATTTTGTCTTTTAAACTAAGGCTATGAACAAGCTATATTTTGCTAAAACAAAGCTACACAACATCTTGAAGAAAAATTTTCATTCCATTTTAGCCTATCAAAGCAGTTCCAGTGTTTCCCATAACACAGCAGCTATATCGTACCACCAATTTGCTTATGGAAGGATTAGTTTGAAAAATGTAAAGAACACAAAAATTTGTGAGAAAGCAAGCTGTAAAAGCTCTACATTTCAATTTAAGATGTTACTGTTTGGAAAAAAAAATAAAATCAAAAAAGCTATTTTGAAAGCTGCACCACATCATATGAAAAAGTACAAATAAAGGGGAACAGATTTTAAGCCTTCTTGTATAATCTAAGAGCTTTAAAATCTCTTCTTTCCACATCTGAAAAAATGGTATTAAGCAGAATGTTAACATTGGTTGCATTTTTGTGTGTTTGTGCCCAAAGCGACAGCACTCTAGGGCTTTGTTTTTGGATATCTTAATCAAACCTAAGGATGGATAAGCAGATCTACACAGAATTGCAATATGACTACTGAAGGCAGACAAGGCTCAAAAGCTAGCACCAATCCTTCTAGTCTTTTTAAGAATATAAACTGTAAAAAATGTCATACCATGTTCTTTCTTATTTTCAAACCAAGTCATACAGCATATAATAAACCATCTTAAGAAAATATGATGGCTGACGCGTTTCTACCTTCACTCCAGTTCAAGATAAAAGTGTAAAACAGCTGTTTTAGTATGATAGTTATTATAACCATAATACTCTAGTAGACAGTGCCAAGAAGTTATTAATGCAATATATATCTCTTTGATTCCTAAAATGCTGAGTTAATGGGCCAAATTTCACTATACCTTCTACTTGCAGTGCTGTCATTTTTTATAGCTACCAACTAAAAATAGTATGGTAAATACTAAACAGGCATTTCTTGTACTGACCTCTATTTTGTTAATCTTATAGAAAGTTTAAGAAAAAAAACAGCTTAAAGGAGTTCTCATTCTTTTAATTCTGAGTGGATGTGTATGCATCTAACGATTTGGGGAAAAATATAGTTTTTTGCACCTCCATTCAAAATTTCATCGGTTACACTAAATGCATTCTCAGTTATCTTACTCAGATTTTCCAAATTCCTATGTTAATGTTACTCAGTATAAAATTACATGTAACAAACTGCACTATCCAGTCTTTTTTTATGTATATAATACATAAATTCAGACAAAGAAATATTCTAGTATTTAATGTAAAATGAAATCTGTGATCAGAACGGTAGAACTAATCACTGAAGCCCATGACAGCAGGGACTGTAGTAGTCTGCTTCTGGTTGCATACAAAATGAAAAAAAAAACCCAAACCAAACAGCATATCCAAATCAAAAACTAGATGAAACTGAGAAAATGTGTGTGACTTACTGAATGTGAAGAAAGGAGATACACACATACGCACCCACCAGAAAGAAAAGGCAACTATGTATTTAAGAAAGTAAAAGCTATCAAATGTGTATCTCTATATAGAACATATGGAAAACATAAGAAGTCCATTTTCAATAGCTATCAGTTGAGATAGCTACTAATATGGTACTTCTCTGTAATATATTAATATTTGATGTAAAAGTGACACTGTGGGGTATATTAAATTTGCTAACAACCTAATGGAATTGCAGTGTGAGTTTAAAGGGAAGAAAAGAAAAGGAATAGCTGGAATGCATGCTCTAAGACTACTGATAATAATTCTCTAACCTGTCACAAATTACATTTTAGCTACTGTAGGGTATGTATAGGCTCGTCACAACTAATAACATTTTTATTTCATCAGGTTTGTGTTAACATTCTGCAAATCTGAAATGTTTACTGTAATGAAGTAATGCATTATATAGACAGCATATGCTTGCTGGCTTTGTTTATATCATTTCAAAATATCTGAAAGGACCGCTTGGGCTAAAGAGCAATGTTATTGCTTCCACAGTCAGTTGATGGGTTGTTTAATAGTATTTTAAATGTTTGTTAATGATAGTCTCAAGGAAACAGAAAAGCACAGAAGCAATGCAGAATGGCAATATCGCAATAGTTACAAAGATTAAAATGCCACTAGGGGACAGTAGAAAGTCACAAAATGAGGTTCTGTTGAAGAAACCAGAACAAAAGACCTTTCTTTGTCAAAAAAAGAAATCACAAATACGCATTTCTAAATAAAAATCATTTCACATGTGAGGGTTTTAAAATTCTACATTAAAACAGCAAGGTGGAAACTGGGAGACACTTGCATGAGTCTATTTTTAGGTCTTTTATATTTATATCCGTGTATTTTTAAATATGCAGCACTTTCCATTTAATAAGAATAAAATCAAGTGCAAAATAATTTATTTGCAGCACTTTTACAGTTCTGCAAAGTTCTTAAAATCCAAAAGGTATTCACCATTACGCATTAATGCAAACATACAAATTTACTTTTGTAATACTGGTAGTTTACCTGGCAATAAAATGATTAGATAAGGTATGATATTATGATATTTATTGAGCAATACAATTAAATGTCTAGAATTTAAGGACTAATTTACTTTAGAAAATGGTTAGGAAAGATCTGCTGTGTTACGGTGTGCTATCAATGTATGGCCATGCTCCTTTTTGATGACATCAAAGGTAGTATTCACTCAAGAGCAGGGCAGTGCTCTTCAAAAGTTCATACTAGATCCCAATATTCATATGCTGAATCCCCGCAAAAGAAAGCAAATTACAGCACTACTTTATGTGGAAAATAGTATCAAAATTCTGTCATTGGTAATTATACATTCTTTTTCTTCATCAGCCGTGGACTCCAAATAATATCTCACAGCCTAGAAAGTTAGGTTCAGATATTTGTAGTTACAGAACTTTCACAGCTTATATGAAAGCATTCAAAGCTAATAAAATCAGAAGAATCTGCCGGGCTCATAGGTCCTCCAGCTCACATGAGTACAGGAAGTAAATGCATATTTCAGAAGTACTTCAAAATTTTTCATTTCCAAAGCAATGCATTTTGGCCTAGAAATGATGTAGGTATTGGGAGCATCTAATCCTCAGCCACGTAATTCACAACACATAGGAGATTATCTGATAGGTATGTCGCACATTGTGAATTACTTTTTGTTTCTCTTGCACACAAAACCACACAAAGGCATTGCAATCACTGAAAGATTATTCCCATTCCAGAGGGCTAAAAGGCAGATTCAAAACAGCAATGCAACTCTGTCTCCTCACAGCCTTGTAATTGCAGTCATCTCATAGCAGTGTCATGAGCTCGAGTACATAACAGACCTTGGACAATGATATAATTATGCATTTGAGTGAAAATAGAAAGTCTAAGAAGTGTTGTTCTATAATAAGGGATGAGACGGGTTTCAAACGGAAACTTAACTGGCATACCTTTACGTGTGTGTAAGAGAGAGTGGGGAAGTCTAATGAAGCAATGTATGTGGAGCAAATACATAGAACAGGTAGGCAAACCAACCCCCTGCGCTCCAAAAGACAACTCTGGTACAACAGAAGGAAAGAAAGAGAGAGAGAGAAGCAGGGGGAGGGGAGGAGAAGGAGGGGGAGATGGAGGAGAGGAGGGAAGGGAAGGGAAGGGGAGGGGGGA
Organism: Chionis minor; assembly: GCA_013398295.1. NCBI lineage: Eukaryota > Metazoa > Chordata > Aves > Charadriiformes > Chionidae > Chionis > Chionis minor. The sequence goes on along the minus strand of VZSF01006979.1, from coordinate 900,381 downwards.
AGGGGGAAGAGAGAAAGTGGGGGAGACAGGGAAGGCAGAAGGAAGAGAGGGAGAGAAAAGAAGAGAAAGAAAAAACAAGAATAATCGAAATTAATTCTAAATGTCTACAATCATTTGTACCAGACACCGTACACACGGAGAAGACAAAAATTCCAACATGTGCTAAAATTCATAGGCCAATGGTGTAGGCAATGGATGGCCTAGAAATACAAGCCCATTTCTCAGACAATACTATAAAAAATTTTTAATTGGTGTTACATTTCCATAACTAGTTTAATGAAGTGTCCCTCAGGGTAAGTATTACGTGACTGAAAAACAAGATACTACCTTAAGCTGTGATAACTCAAGAACAGTAATGTTCCATATGAGATGGGATGTTTTTCTTTTGAAAATTAGAAGAAATGTTTCAAATTACCTGTGTGACAGGTGTTTTAAAATTAGGCAAGTATGAAAGGATACACTTCTATGAATGCAATAGAGGGTATTACCTTTTCAGTCATTATTATGTCCTTGGAAACACAGCTAAAATATTTACTCAGGAAAAAAATGTATTTGGAGGTCAAAAGAACTTCTAGGAAATGACCCAGGCAAAACACTTCAGCCAACAGTGGACTTCTTCAAGCACTTCCTCAAACCCTCTGAACTGCTGTAGTACACAAACATATTCTTAAACGCTTTGCTGAACAGCATAGACTTATGATGCATTTCAAAATTGTAATTAAGCACACTAGACTGTTTTACTAAATTAAAGCTTAAATCCTCGATAGTAAAATGTGCTCAGAAGCAACTGATGTCACCGAAAGCAGTCACTAAATAGATAAAACACAATAAATAGAATAAAGCCTAAAACTACAAGTCACTCAACAGCAAACAACTGAAGTTCTTACAGTTTTAGGGACACTCCACAGGAGTGATATCTTAGCAGTTCAAAGGTTCCAAGTACTAGTACCTTGCAAAAAAGACCTAGTATTCAGGGAAAGAGTGAAATCACTAATTCAGGGCTAGTAAATACTTTTCTTGATTTAAAAAAAATCAGATTCACTAAGGTTTCAGACAGACTGGTGCTTGGATCCTTCTATAACAATATCTTTGTGCCTTTACTGTATGTTTTCAGCATTTTTTTACACTATATTGGGCTTCATGTTTCTAATTAGTAGATGATTTGTGCTCACTTTTCCCTTGGCTTCCCACAGTCACTTTTACACTCTACCCAGCAAAAGTACTTCTTCCAATTGTCTCTCAAACAACATTATTTTGCTGCAATACTTCCTTCCTGCTATTCTCAAAACTCATCCTCACACTGTTGCATCCTTCTCCTGCCTTCCTACCTCAAGATTCTCACTGAACTAATTGCTGTTTTTACTTTCAATGTCACATGGCTCTCTGATGTAATTTCTTTCCTTGCTCTTCATCTCTTGCTTTCCCATGCTTGCATAACCACATAAAACCACATAACAGTGTAAGGACTTGTGATTTGGTATTCCCTTATAGGTCAAATTTTGGTTTTCCTAAATCAGGATCCACATTTGTAAAAACTTAGAATCCGGTGCTTTGATATGTTCAACTGTAAGTTAATTCTCTCAAAAGGATTATTCCTTTACACATTCATTTACCTGTAGGCTGTAGCTGTTTCTAACTGAGCTCTGAAATCTTGGTATAGTTTGTCAAAAATAAAGGTCTATCCCTGTTAGAGGCACTTTAAGTGAGATGCTGTTGTGTGTCTTAGTATATGAAAAAAACTGAATGGATTTACACACGATTATCAGAATGACGTGATTTCCGAAAATATTTTGAAAACTGGCAATATCAGATCTTAAATAGAAACTCATATTCAATGTTCTGTAACAAACTGAGGAACCTAGGATACTCTTCTTTTTTTCTTTTTTTAAAATCTCTGTTAGTGTTTTATTTCATGGAAAACATCATTTTGAGAGAACAACTTGTTTCTCTGTACTAAATAAAGTAATCTAGAAAAATAGTGTAAACATGCTAAAACTAAATCTACTGATCTCCCATTTAATTCTAGGTACACAGAAAACAATGGATAGTTCTGATACAGCACCTGATTGATATTTCCAGGGTGTGAAAGCCTCCACCATGAGATTAGGCTGATATTGCATATTCAAACACATACAATGATATATTTGTCATTGCTATTGACCTTTATCTCTCCAGTTTCCTGACAACCTTCTACAGTTATTGACATTACAAATACCAGCGACAACGTGCAGGGCAAAGTATAACCTTTCATTTACCTTCATGTCCCTCAAATGACTCACGTAGGTAGTTTCAACAAAAGCTGCAAACAATGATACTGTTGATTTTTTTTTTCTTAACTTGCTAAAATGTTTTCCATTTTCCTCTTGTTCTCTGAAAATCATGCCAATAACTCACTACAAAGGAAACGATTTCAAATGAATACAGGTAATTAGAAGTGTCAAGAAATCAGCAGAGAGTAGGGTGTCTGCCATCATTTCTGTGGAAAGAGTGCCAGATTCCCTTTCAAAAAGGTCTTTGTCATTTTTTAATAGAAGGTAATTAATGTAGAATACAGTAAAGTGTACAGGATCCCAGTCACTTGTCTTTCTTTCCTTAGAAATGGGACCATAAAGATGTTTTGATTTCTAGAAACAATCTTCTGAGGTTATTTAAAAATGAATTTTAATTACAAGCATAGTCTCTTTAGTCTTTTCATTATTTTAAAAGCCAGAAGAGGAAGAATTTGGAAAGGGCACATTTATAAGGGTGAAAAGAAATAAAGTTTCATTTTAAAAAGTCCAGGGCTAAGTAGTTTGTATCGGAAGTGACAGGATGATTTCACATAACTCATAGCATTCACTGAAGAGAACACTAAAACCAGATCTGAACAGGGAAATCTATCCACTAGTAGCTCAACATTCAACTATCTGAATACAGAAAGGTGAAACAGCAATGCTTTTGTAATGAAAATTACAGATATTCCGTTTGCGAAATGGTACATCCTAGTGGTAACAAAAATAATTATTTTGCTATTTTGACAACCACACCTTTGACAGATAAACCCAAATTATCCTAGGTAGACCTATACAAAATTTAAGATTTCAAAGAAAATTGTGTACTTAATGGGAAACTATTTATTTTGAAATCTCAAAAAAAATAGGGTTTATGTTTTTAAAAAACATGTACAGTAAACCATAAAGTCAATACATTAAGTCATTAGTGCACTGTGATCAGTAACTTTCCTTCATGAGGAGTTAATGCCTCATGATGAAACAAAACAACTAATCCTAATAAAGGTATCTAACAATGCATTTAATCAACTGGGTAATCCAAGTATGCTACTAGTATAAATAACTACAAACATTCTTTGCAGTCATAAAATCATCCAGAACTTCTCTGATTATAATTACAATATTTCCCTTCACGTTTCCTATGATATGTCTGCCCTCCCTGATCCTTGACGACATAGAGAAATAACCATTGCATTAAGAGATTAAGATGTTTCCTCTCTTCTGTTTCATTATGCTGGACAGCTAGAGGGCCTCACAATTATATTTTTATATATAATTTTATTTTTTTATATATAAATTTATACCTCATTATACACAATGAGGTATACCAATACAGAAATTTTATTTTAAACAAAAGACCAAGTTTAGTGTATGTGGTTAAGCATCATGAAACACAGACATCAAAACTTTTTTGATAATGGAAAAAAGGTCTCAAAAATATGGAAGACTGATAACAAAGCATAGTGTATGTAAGAAAGAATATGACAAATTTTAACTTTGCATTTCCATCCGTATGTTCAGTAATAGAAGAAATTTATAATAACATTTACCAACACTATTTATTTGTGTTACAATGAGGTCATCAGTTTGGATTTTAAGGCAACATAGACATTTAAAAGGAAGAAGCTGACAACCTTCTGATTTATGTAAATCAAGCCTAACACATTTCATAGTCTGCATGTCACTGCCAACAGGAATTAAAAAGTAGTAACAAACATAAACAGCTCTCTGCTTCGTGGTTTGGAAAATAGTTGATAGATCTTAGGGCAGAAATTCCCAAAGTCTTCAGTTCATGTCTTTTCCTCTGAATCTGTGCCATTTCCTACTGCACATGTAGATTCACAGCTGCAGGTGCTCTCTCATTGGGGATTGCTTCTGCTGTATGCTAAAACCAATGGAAAGACTTTCATGAATTCCAGAGGGCATTATACTATTTTCTACAGTGATAAAATCCAGAAAAGGTGCTACAAGAAATCATAAAGGTTCATTGCCTACTCTACAGCTCTGCAGAATGAGAGTTGGAGAGCCACTGTTCTTCATGAAGTTTAATCTGTGTTTCTAACTCCCTTGAGCAAGAGTGGCAAAGGTTGGAAAGAGCAGACCCATATGTGCATTTTAACATTAAAAGACAGTTAAAACTTTTGATCTTGAGATAAATCTGGCAAAGCCGCAAGAGTACTATTTCAGATCAATGTGCTGTAGAGCACTGTACTTGAGTATGAAATTTACTGAGACAAAATGCCGCTAGAAGTTGAGGTAAAATAGTTGTAAGCCTGTAAATAAGAATTTTGTCCTAGGAAGCCATGAAATTAAGTAGAATAGTCAGACAATACTTCTGAAAATTTACAATTATTGTACTCCTGTTTTATTTCTCAAAATATGTAAAAATTTGAAGTTAGTTTATTACCGGGCTAAAATCGATAGCATGTTAAAATCATCAGAGAAAATACAGTAAAAACCCAACTATCTATATCAGTGATACCATATAATTTCTTAAAAGAGCCCTGACGTGAGCAGGTAGCCCAGCCAGTTCTCTATTATAGTTGTAGTTTTGCAATGAGCTACTGGCATAAAGTAATCCTAAACACAGCACAGCTGTCAAAGGTGTTAACTGAAGTCAATCAGTAATGATCTGATTAATAAATTTAGAACACTCCTCTAATACTTGTAAGACCAGGTGCAAGTTTGGGTCACTATTTTGCAATATCCTAAATATGTGACCTAACACTAAGTAATTGGTTATCCTGAGCAACTGTCTCAAGCTCTCTGTGTTTGAACTATCCTACTGTGTGTAAGACAGCTGCTCCCTAAATGTAATACATTAGTAGTGGTATTAAGACATTCCAAAATTGCACATAGATGGATACAAGACCTGGAAGCTGCTACTTCAGGGAATGGGAATAACCACTGGCAATATAACAGGTAACAGTGGTATCTAGCCAGAAATTCAGAATAAGGTTTCTGACACCTCAGGTGAATTATCTCAGTACTGAACTCTTTCATCTGCCTGCTGGACTAATTAGAAGTGAAGTAGCTCACAGAGGAGCAAAAAAGCGACCCCCTCAATCAGTCACTAGCTGGGAAATTCAGCTTCCCATGCCTGGGAGATGGGTGATGCAGACTCAAGACCCAGATTTAAACATAGAGCAGGGTAACACAAAACCCTGGCCAACAGACAACTGATTATTTTAAGACCTTTGTGAGTTCAGTAGAAAATTCTGCCCTGGGCCTAAAAAAAAAAAAATTAAAAAAATGTATCTTTCATAAATTACCTTACAATGGAAATGCTTGAGAAAAAGTTTCCACTGAATCCCATTTCTGTTCCAGTAGGTTGCTTTGTTTTAAAAGAACACATTTAGTCCAAGAGAAAAAAAACAAACCACAACAAAAAATCATGAAAGTCAAAACTAGCTCCATTCCTATTATTCTACTCACCTCTGCGCAAAACAAAAAGGGTAACTGGAGCTGGGCTGAAATTTATACAGAAACAATAGGCTCTACATCTTTTGACATTCACAGAATCACAGAGTTGGAAGGCACCTCTGGAGATCATCCGGTCCAACCCCCCTGCCAAAGCAGGTTCACCTAGAGCAGGTTGCACAGGGTGGTGTCCAGGTGGGTTTTGGATGTCTCCACAGTCGGAGACTCCACCACCTCTCTGGGCAGCCTGTGCCAGTGCTCTGCCACCCTCAAAGGAAAGAAGTTCCTCCTCAGGTTCAGAGGGAACTTCCTATGTTCAAGTTTGTGCCTGTTACTTCTTGTCATGTCCCTAGGCACCAGTAAAAAAAGACTGGCACCCTCCTCCTGGCACCCTCCCTTAAAGTATTTATAAGCATTGATGAGATCCCCCCTCAGTCTTCTCTTCTCCAGACTAAAAAGACCCAACTCCCTCAGCCTTTCCTCATAAGAAAGATGTTCCAGCCCCCTAATCACCTTTGTAGCCCTTTGCTGTACCCTCTCCAGCAGTTCCCTGTATTTCTTCACTCATATTCTCGTTCACTCCTTACTTATAGCAGAGAATACAAATTCAATTTTTAATTGAATTGGCAACTTTTTAATATAAGAAAACAATTCCACTTTGAAAATAAGTATATATGATGAGTCGAGTACTTCATAATTATGACAAAATGTATGAATTTTTGCTTTTTATTAGCTTGCTAAGCTAAATACTTCAAAAAAATGCCATATAAATATTATACAGAATATGTACAATTTATTTATGTAAAATCAAATATGTTGAATAATATACTAGGATTTATACTTCCAGTAAGGGTTTTTTCCCATTAACAGATTTAATGAATTACTAGCAAAGTGGTTGCGCTTTGCCATCTACTAGCACAGAGAAAGAAGCATGACAGAGCTAGAATTGTTGTTCAGCATGCAACTTTTGTTTTCAATTATAGTGCTCTACCAGATCAACAGAAAGGGAAAGGTCTGTATTTTATGATAAAAAGTAAGAACAGAGAACATTTAACTATGATGATTTCCCTGCCAAGTTATTTTAAAGAGCCTCATTCATGTGCAAAAATCAGTGAGTTTTATGATAAATCTATTTCTTCCACCAAAAAAAAATGTGCTTTTTCATGAAATCTATATCAATATTTTGCAGCCCAAGCATATTAAACCAACATCAATGTTTTCAACCTGCATGACATAAAAAAAAGTAGTTGGTCACAAAGATGTGAGTGTCCTTTGAACTGTTTACACTCATGCATCCCAGTGGGACTGTTACTTCTTGAAGGATGACATATAAATGAAACAGGAAGCTGTTTTAAATTGGTATTGGATGTTGCCTCAAAACTTTTCCTAATTTGCTTGCTGCAGTAGTACAGCTTTCACTACAGCGCAGTTCAGAACAGTAGTAAATACTGTCTGTTTCTTCCTGTGTGTATGTGTGCACATGCATGCAGACATCTAAATATCATGTTGGTGGAACAAAAATTCCAACATTAACAACAATAAGCAAATATAGCTTGGTATTATTTACTGCATTTGCCCTTCATGAAAGATGCAGGAGTGCTTGGAATATCAATATAGTTGAAAAACACCCTGCAACCTCTTACATTTCCATTCTTACCAAGCCGATTTTTTCAAGACAAGAGAATGAAGTGACCCTTGTGGTAGCCAGCAAGTTCTATAGATTCACCTGTTCTAGGTCAATGTGGAATGATTCAAGCATTTTTAACTATTCGGTGAGGACACCTTTTTTTTGATATTTACATTAAATTATGTGGGTATTCTTCACTTTAATAACAAGAAACAACATCCAATAATAAGATGATTAATAGCATCTAATAATATACAGCACTTAATAATAAGATTAATATCTAATAACAATAAAATATAAACCTAAGTTAAAATAAAAAATACAATCTAACATATAGGTTAATGTCTTAAAATGAATTTTGAAAGCAGTTAATGAAACAGTGCTAGCAATTTCAGCTATTGAGGTACTGAGCTAATTCAATGTGAAAACAAAACTACATCAAAACAACTTAAAGCAGCAACAAAACTGGCCCCTGCTAAAATATTTACACAGTATCAATCATTATCTTGTTACTTCCAAAAAAATACACGTACTAAGTGTTACTACTTAGTATCAGCAAGAAATTTTATTTTTCCTAGAGATTCTATTTATTTCAAATTTAGTTGCAACCATGCCTTGCTGTAATTTTCACATCTCAAAGCCACTGAAGTATAAATGCCTGGGAAGAGATACAAAATCCTTAGCTAGGTAAAACTAGAGATATGAGCACTGAGTTTAGAATTAGCAGCAGAACAAAAATTAGAACAGTACTGGGACATCTGAATCAGTGTGGAATTTAGGAAGATCTTACCAGTGCTCTCAGCTTCTTCATGTGTAATAAGGAATTATCTCTCACGTTTATCTCACACTGTGATAGAATTAATCACATGATTAAGGGAGATCTGTGAATTGCCTTGTACATGTAAATTCTATGGATCTTTCCATAAGATCTTTCCTGATTCAGGAAATCAGGACATTGGACTTCTTTAAGATTTGCATTTTTGCTTTTGTAAATTCATACCTAAAATTTTTTTTTAGGTTTTAAATTAGAATGAACTCCAGCCTAGACACTTTCATATACCATTTTAAAATAACATACCTAGAAATGCGTAAAATTAAACCAAACTTCTCAATGGTATTCCAATTTGATCACATTTTACTCAGGATCTACCCTTACAGTTTTGCTCAGACTAAAAAAAGGACAGGCCACTTTTCAGTTGGATGACTGAAATACAGTGGATACAGTCCAAAGCAATACAATTACCAAAAGAAAAAAATTACTATTGTTAAGTAACAGCAAGTGAGCTCAAGTTCCATCACTACTTTGGCCTCGCACCTAAATTCTAAAATTATCCACATCCAAATACAGCTCTGTTGATCGTAAACAGACAGGACAAGATATAGCTGTCAGTTCCCCCACACCCTCTAACTCTCAAAAAATTTCCATTTACTGCAACAACAGACACTACACGCAGAACAAGTAACGGGCCATGTAGAGAGAAGAAAGGAGTGTAAGATTTTCACTAGGAACAAATACAACAGAAAACAATCTTGGGAAATACCATTATTCTTCTAGAATTCTACAGCTCATAGCAATCTGGTCTAATGGATCAGAAGGATGAAGTTCCCCAAATTTTACATAAAAATAAGCTAATAATTTGAAGATTAGAAAAGGGAAACTCTGCCTCCTACAGAATTCATTAGTTCAGGTAATCAGACTATTGTGCCTTAACATTTGTGCAAAGTCAATAAATTATTTCTCTACATTCTTTTATAACTGTGAAATAAGAAATTCTGGATCACATAACTTTTCTGCCACTTAAAATCTATGCAACAGTGATACTTTTTGCATTAACATAATTGCTATGCAGTGTACTAAATGTGACTCATTTTAATGCTATATCGATATGCCTGACCTCATAATAAATATTATGGTCCCTGGTCTTTAAATGCTGAACAGTGGTACTTGGGTCAATGGCATATTAATAGGAGTCAACTACTTTCATGAATTGTTTATTAATTACTTTTGTTGTTTCGCACATTACACTGGTCATCAAAGAAATAACAATAGTGCTTTTTTCCACAAGAGAGAAGAATAACGTGTAATTGCTGAGCCAAAGCAGAGGTAAATCCATATTGTTTCAATTGCATTTATGCTGGTAGGAGCCTTCTTAAATATTACTTAGTATTTGGATTAACATACTGCTCTGTATTGAATTATCTCCCTCAAAAGGTATTTTGGCTAAGATACAATGCCAAGAATGTTTGGTAGTATGGTGAGACAGCTGTAGAGTTGACACAAAAATAAGCAAGTTGAGTTCAAGTTCTTTCACTTCAGGATTTTTCAATGTGAGCAGAGCTCTTCAAAACTTGCATTACTGAAAGATAAAATCCCATCTACAAGTATGCAGGCTAAAATGTAGTAGCACTTGTTGACACCAAAGATTACTTGATAATCATACCTATGTATCTCACAAACATAAAAAAATTACAGGCCTTTCTGTATAAGAAGGACCACATTCTCTACTCCACTGCAACCTGTCTCTCTAAGTGCAGTAGAGTGAGGTTATGCTGGACCAAAATTATATAGACTGAAGACTCAGAACTACAAATCTAACTGAACTTCTAAAATAAAAGGTTACCAAGGAAAACTACTTTAACTACTCAAGACTTTTTAACTTAGTCTTCTTAAGGAAACACCACCAAAAATGTGTTGAAGTTAATTATTTAGGAGTCAGGAAGCATCAATATTAAGTCAGCCAGGCAACATTAACTGCCCAGTGGTATATTTCATAGAATCACAGAATCATTTAGTTTGGAAAAGACCTTTAAGATCAAGTCCAACTGTAAATGTAACACTGCAAAGTCCCACTAAACCACGTCCCTAAGTGCCACATCTACACATCTTTTAAATACCTCCAGGGGTGGTGACTCCACCACTTCCCTGGGCAGCCTGTTCCAATGTTTTATAACCCTTTTGCTGAAGAAATTTTTTCTAATATCCAATTTAAACCTTCCCTGGTGCATCTTGAGGCCATTTCCTTTTGTCCTACCACTTGTTACTTGGGAGAAGAGACTAAAATCCACCTTGCTACAACCTCTGTTGAGGTAGTTGTAGAGACCTTATGGCTCCCTCGAGCCTCCTTTTCTCTCTCTAGACCCTTCACCAGCTTTGTTCCTCTTCTCTGGACACGCACCAGCATCTCAATGTTTTTCTTGTAGTGAGGGGCCCAAAACTGAATACAGTATTAGAGGTGGGGCCTCACCAGTGCCCAGTACAGGGGGACAATCACTTCCCTGGTTCTGCTGGCCACACTGTTGCTGATACAGGCCAGGCCTTCTTGGCCACCTGGGCACACTGCTGGCTCATATTCAGCCGGCTGTTGACCAACACCCCCAGGTCGTTTTCCACCTGGCAGCTTCCCAGCCACTCTTCCCCAAACCTGTAGTGCTGCATGGGGTTATTGTGACCCAAGTGCAGGACCCAGCACTTGGCCTTATTGAACCTCACACCATTGGCCTCGGCCCATCAATCCAGCCTGCCCAGATCCCTCTCTAGGGCCATCCTACCCTCAAGCAGATCAACACTCTCACCTAACTTTGTGTCATCTGCAAACTTAGTGAGAGCACACTTGATCCCCTCATCCAGATTGTTGATAAAGATATTAAATAGAGCTGGCCCCAGTACAGAGCCCTGGGGATTTTACTGGATTTCACACCATTTACCACAACTCTTTGGGCCCAGCCATCCAGCCACTTTTCATTTACTTTATTTTACTGTCCTAACAGGCTTTTTTTCTTTATTAAAATCCACAGTAGAACACATGCTATATCTTAAGCATTTTATATTTTCCCAAACTGGTACAAGCAAATTGTTTTTAATGCCATCATAACTATCATTACTGATAGATGGCTAATACTTTTTTTCCTCAAAAGTAGAATTATTAATACATTTAACCCAAATTCATTTACTTTTGCACTGCTTACTCACCATTCAGGAGACAAGACAGTGACAAATCAGCTTCATATTTAGGTGGCCTAACTGAATGCTTGAAAATTTTCATTGTCAGTGTGTGTTGTTATATTTACCATATAAAGCTTTGTGTAAACATTGTGCTATTTCCACATTTCAGTGGAATATACCTGTTTGCCTCCTGTCATTACTGTGATCAGCACTTCATATTTCAATATGGTCATCAGACAAAAATGGCTATTCACTACTGCTTATTCAGTGCTGTAGTAAACTATTCATTATTTTACAGGAGTATTATCTTACCGTATTAAAAGTATGATTACAATATTGTCTGGTATGCAGTGATATAAACATAAGCACTTTATCATCATCAATCCATTTAGAGTACTCAAGGTTGCCCATGTAATTTTTATTTTAAATTCCACTTTTTATTATTTAACGATGAAATTTTAAAATGGATGAAAGAGCTTTAATTAAATATATATTTTTTGAAATATAAGAAACATAGCTCATAGGATGTGCACAACAGGTAACTACTCGGCTAAACAGCCTCAGAACACCCTACCCCATTCTTCCTCAGCCTTAGTGAAGTGCAATTTTCCTGTGTTGAAAAATTACAATTAAAAGATCCATACTGCTGAAGCAGGAATCTCTTCCTGTTTATCTGTCAGGACTGCAATTTTTCAAGGGTTTTTGATGATCCCCAGTTTACTTATCATTCCATTTTACTACACAACTAAGTTAACACCATGGTAACAAAGGATAACAACATGATTAGGTATGCATAAGCAACATATTGAACAGAATAATGACTTCCAGATATATGAATAAGTTCAGCACATACATTTTTGGCACAGTTTTTACTCAAAACAGTCAGTGGATAATATACAACTAAATATGTCTATAGGAAGGTTTTGGTGTCAAGAAATGGATCAAGACCAATTTTGGACAGTGGTCCCTCTTCTCATAAATGGGACCATAGCCTATATAGAAAGCTTAGCTTTCTATGGGAGCTATTTTGAAAACAATGTTAGGGCCTAGGGCAGAAACACTCATGTAACAAGACTAAAATTAATTCTGACTCATTCTTCTAATACTGCAAACTAACTAAACTAACCAAATATTTCTGTTCAGACTTTCAGCAAAACAGTTCACCAGACATTTCCAACTAGCTGTAAGTTTAAGAACATTTGAGCTAGCCCAAATCAGACTATATAAAAATTCTTGTGAAAATTAACTACTGGTCACTACTGTTTTGTGAGAATTTATTACTCTACTAAAATATAAGAAATATTTTATGGTTGTGGAGTTATACTTCTGCTCTGATTACATACATTCAATGATTTTTACAAAAAAAATATGGACAAAGGGAATGTAGAATGAAAATGCACATTCTAACTTCGACTACTATAAGTTTTTTCAGAAACTAATTTGGAAGTATCTTACTGTATCCTGATTTATTTTTTTTTAAGCCAGGAAACAAGATGCATGAGACAGAGTGAAGAAAGGAAATCTATTCCACTAGCAACACACTATCCAATCACAGCACATCTGCCTTTCTTCTGTGATGACAAGGATGCACAGATGTTTTTTAATATCCATAAACCAATATGCTAACTATAAAAACAAAGGAACACATACAATATAGTGCCAGTAATTCTATTAATCTAAGATAAAAACAAAGATGAAAACAGAATGAAACGGTTTCTTCAAACAAACTTCTTTCTACTTATAAATCAGAGTGCTAAAGAGAAATAAATACATATGTATCCTAGTGATCTAACACCCATCCCAAGCTAGCCCCATCTTGTGTCACTGCCTAAGTCATGCAAATTACACCAGAACTGCCAGTTGACTAAGATTAATGACACTGCGCCAGCTTCTTTGTTTCTCTCTGCGGCCGTTTAGTGTGAAATACTATCCAAAAACATTATCTATCCTCTATTAATCCCACAAATTTGTTCACACCATGCACATTGTTTAGGGCAATTTACAACAGGAACATACTGAGCACAATTGCATTTAATTACTTGGGTTCTAATTACATTCATTAAAGGCTAATAAAATAAATGAAACAGCTTTAAAAGCTTCTGCAAAACACATGGGTCTTGTCTCCCTCATGAAGCATACTGTAGAGGTTTGATGTGAAACATAGATTTCAACATATATGTCTGCCTATTATGTATCTGTAATATGCACAAAGACATTAAATGCATATTTATTTATTTATTTTTATTTATTTATATATAAACCATATGCACATCAATTCTGAATGATCCTGAACGCTGCTGATATTTGCTTATATTACTAGTCATGAAGATGCCAGACACCCCAAACTACTTTTTAATGTGGTATGTTGAGACAGAGGAATATCAGTTTTAACATTCCAATCCAGTTCTTTTAACTGTTTCCACCTGTACTACAGAGTTATTCCCTCATTTTCTCTCATCTTATATCTGCATTATAAAGAACATAAACTGACATTAGAAAGAGAGAAAGACAGCAAGAAAGAGAAGAATAAAAGAGCAGGGAAAACCACATTACTTTATTTGGTACATATACTTTAAAATATTTTGTTAAAGCTCATTTCTGACATTATCTGAGGATCTGAATTTTTTCTTAGTAGCTATTTACACTGAAAAACACATTCTGCACTCTAGGCAGTCTAAATAAATCCCCCATGGCGGTTAAAAACGCAGCTTGTTAATAACACAATTTCCTAATCCTTACGTTTCTATGCTATTTCCATTGTGCTTAGAATTCAGTTTATGGCAAAAGACAGAGCCTGGAACATGCTGTTGACAACTGTGCCAGAGAGAATTCAGCACTGGATATTTAGAAAAAAGTGCTTATGGTGAGCTCCTCTCATTACAACTATTCATTGTTCTTGGATTTACAAGAAGATGATCTTAGTAATCAGTGAAAGAAACAAAGTTCTAGTGAATTATCCTACAAATCTTATACTATGTACATGTGTGGTCTTAGCCGAAGATCTAATCTTGCACACTTGGAAATTCAGAACCCTTCAATATTGTGAATCACAAATATAATGGTAATCAAACATGTCTGCCAACTGTTAAAAAGTATATAAACTTACATAAATTTTTTTTTTATGAAGAAATGCAAATAAATAAATAAATAAATCAGCCTTGAGAATTAACCTCCAAGTATTGTAGAATTTTAATCAATGTTTTTTTAAGCACCATGAAACACTCAAAGATTTCGTGCAGATTCTATGAAGTAAATCAGGTCCATCCAATGTATCTTCCTCTTATAATTTAATAAACATTCTCCAGCTGGAAACTTGTTAATTTTAGAATATTTCAATGATTTCTGTGTTTTTAGTCAATTACTGACAAATTAATTATATTTTACCTTAAAATAAAATATAAAACATTTTTTCTCTTTGGAATATGTTATACAAGAAGCATGCCATGCTGGTAGAGCACTTCAGGCAGTGTAACTGAGAGTAATAAAATAAGCATGGCTATGTATACCATTTTAGAAAGTTCACCTTAAATTTATATAACCTTGCCACATATACGCCTCAAACTGCTTTTTATTATGAAGACAGGATCAATTTCTTTTGCAAACTATTAAAAGAGCAGACATTTAAAAAAATCATATGAATCCCTCATTCAGATATATAAACCCCTCATTTGTGAATCAACATTTGCTTTGGAGAAGGGAGGAGGGGCACCCATCCTGCACAACAAAGCAGCAGCTCAATACAGCTGCCATCTGGCTTCCTCCTGCAGTTCACTTCCCATAGCAAACAAGATCCATAGTTTAAGGAGTGTTGGGGAAGGGAGAGGGGCTGCAGTTTTAACCTTACAGCTTTATGATGGGGCATTTTTCCACTCTATAAAAACCCCTCTTAATATAGGAGAATGGAAAGCTCAGGAAATTGTTAGTAGGATAGAAAGCCTTTCACTTCTGTGTTTCTGGTTCAGATCCACATCAACTCAGTGGTAACCAAATATAACTACCACCTAAAGGACTTTTTAATAAACTGAGTTAGCTGATCTCAGTACAATACCTAGTGAGCAAGCATCCATAGCACTAAGAGCAACACCAAATAGGATAAATTCTTTCCTCCTCACTGCACAGTTGCTTCTCACCAGTAGCAGCTGAGAACATTTCAAACATTAAAGCATAAACCAACCTATTTTAACTACCAGAGAAGAAAGAGTGCTAAAAGCATGACACAGTCAGTGAGGGGCCTACCATGTGATAAGCTGTTTCTAGTTAAGTTCATAAAAGCACAAATTTGTCAACTTTTGGGTTATGTTCTAATGTCTATCGTCCTTACTTTTTCTTGGGTAGTAGTGATGAGAATCTGAGCAGAAAAGAACCTAATAGTTTAGCTTTGCATTTATTCTGGAGCAGCTAAGGACTCAAGCTGACAGACATGAATTTTCTGTTTGTGTTGTATGCTATGTAATAGTGTGCATTCACTGTTTTCCTACATTTACAAAATAGTAATAGACCCAAAGGTTCAGGCTGCGTACTCTGATGGTTCTATCAAACAAAGATGACTGTAACATAAATATATGCTGAAACAATGATAAAGGTGCTGGTTTAAGCAATATTATAAAACCTAGCAGTTTACTTGTTACAAACAGTAAGGATCCAAGTCCTTTCCCATTAAATTATCTTTACTATCAATGTGAGCGCTAAAAGGTTTCATTGAAATCAATGGGGTTTTTCCATTCCTTCAGCAGGATCTGACTTTATACACATTAATGTTGAGGTATTCAGCCTAATGTTCACACCATGATGAAATAGCAGACAATTTCTTTCCCTATCTAAAAGCAGCATCCAGATTATAGTCAAAGTAAAACTTAAAAATCAAACATTCACATTGCTGGAAAGGTCAAACGCTGTTCTAATAGCATACAACTGAATGGATAATATCCATTAAGAGCGATCAGTGAAAAACACCAACAAAATGAATAAATACAACCCAAAAGCTAATGACCTCAATCCCTAGCAGACCCTTGACCCTTATTACTACAGCTGCTGGTGTAGGAAAGGATTAAAGGGGGCTAGAAATCATTGGGTTAACATACAAGGGCTCAGAAATTTGACCTTGGTTACTTACAACATATATCCCCTACTAAAAATGAGTATATGAGGAGAATTAGAAACAGAGCTAGCAAAGGTCAGCTTGAGTGCAGATATACTAAGAAAAAAGAGGCTTGAAAGGCAAAAAGGTTTTATTTCTGCCACAGCACTTTGTTGTAACCAAGATGGTCTAAGGACAGAAGCAGGATTAGAGCAGCTGGCATTGTTGAACACGCTCGATAAACTTCTGGGCACACAAACCCTTCTTCATGTCTTAAACAGAAGCAGCAGCTTTCAAAGCTAAATAAAAGAGCAACTATTCACCATTAGATATGTACCACCAGGTCCATATGTCATAAGCCATATGAATAACATCCTCATCACCATGACCAGAAAACTGGACTTCCTCACTAATTGCAATCATAAATTCAATAATCATGACTCTTTTGTCAAACTGCCTCTGAAATACTCCTATACTACGATACTTTCCTAGGCATTAAGGTCAACATCAAAGATGGTAATCTACAAAATAAAATGCTCAGAAAACCA
This sequence comes from Chionis minor, assembly GCA_013398295.1. NCBI lineage: Eukaryota > Metazoa > Chordata > Aves > Charadriiformes > Chionidae > Chionis > Chionis minor. Next base: position 883,496 of record VZSF01006979.1, on the reverse strand, counting down.
CAGGCTAACAAACTGAACTCCATAAACCTTCAACTATCTGAAACACATACAATTCAGGCATCCTCTGATGCCATCCCATTCACTCTGGAAAAAAAATCTTGTGATACCATGCAAAGAACAATTAACTACCCAAATAAGACTTTTAGTCAAAAAGTACACTTCTAGAAAAAGACCAGGCTTATCTGAAAGAGATACCCGAGCATCACAGGGGGAATTACAGCTGGCAGATCATACTGTACTTGGTACGTAAAGAGAAAATCATTAACCAATTATAAGCAATTCTAGAAGAAGATGCCACTTTGAAGATGTCTTCCAAGAACCACCTTGGCCTTCCAACAGTCTCTAGCCTCAGAACACTCATCATCAGAAACATCCTAGGTACAGTCCAAAGACACGGAATGGATGAAGACCATATTTGAGCAAGAAATGTAAAATCTGACAACATATCTCTATTATTACTGTAGGAAATAATCTCTCGACAGAAATCACCACTATCTTTCAATTCTACAACTGCACTTTCAGGAATATAATACAGTTTATCCCAGTAACTTGCCATCACGACAGATATGATGTATGTAAAACTAAGTAAAAACTACGTATCAGAGTGAACTGACACAGTCTATAAAGGAAAAAAGTACCCATCTGTGAAGACCTCTCACTAGTCACTGGGTTTCTGATCTCTCACTCCTTCCTCTCTGATTCCACGTCCTTATGCTGAGGCAAAACCTAAAAACATCTCTGAATTTTTGGTAACCAAAACTCATAATCTACTCAATGCCAAAAATCATGGATACCAGGGAGTGGTTTTATAGCTCATTTTAATCTCCCCTCCTTCTCTCCCAGACTAAACCTATGTTTCACATGCAACAAACAATGTCTTTTTTTCCCTAGTGGTAAGGATCTTTGTCTTTCTCTCTTGTTCCCCCCCTCCCCAGCCCCACATCATCCTGTCTCTTCCAGATGTACCAACTGCTTTTCTTTTGAAGACAGTTGAATCGGTGTTTGTCTGCTACCTCTGAGCAACTGTTCTCAACTTTTATTTTGCTGCTGCTGCTTCTATTCCGCACATGGAAGAGAGGCTTGCGTGCCTACAAGCCTAACATTTCCAAATATTCCAACTGATCTAATAAAAGATACATTACATCTTCTACCTACAGACCTCTTCCTGTATTTCTTCAAAGTCAAGTCTGTTGACAACCAAACTGAAAATGTGAGAAAATTAAAAGGCAAATTATGTTATGGCATAATAAAACTTCAGGTTCATTCAACTTTCAGAATTCAGAAACTTAGGGAGTAATTTTATACATTTTAAAAGTTTTTTTAATCATAACCAGTAAGCTTTTAAACAGTATTCCTGTAGCTCTGAATCTGAATAATTAACACTTGATTAACCTTTTTCTTGGGGAAAAAAAAAAGGTTGTTTTTGCTGAACATATATTCACTGAACATGAATGAAGGAAAAATGACTCTCTGAAGAGGAGTTCAGGTTTCATGCACAACAGAGAACTCTGGATTGGGACAAGCGCAGGAAGATGACCCAAAGTATATTTTCTATTTTTTTAATTATGAGTTTCTTGCACAAAGCAAGCCAAATACTATGAAAGAAGTACATTCTGATCCATCAGCGGACCTAAACACTTACAATAAAATGAGAAAGGGATAAGAACAGTTAGTTCATCAAACAACAGGGATTAGATTTCATTGAGGACCAGTGAAGAGTCATGCAGTAGGAAAACAATGTAACAGCTTTGAGTAGCTCTCTGTGCTTTACCTGAGAAAACATTTAGGTTGTATGTAATTGTTCATTGTATTTATGAAAGACTGTTGAGTGGTGTTTATCTACTGAAATATAAAAAGACTGAAACAAAAGAATACACATATAACAATTAAGAAGCCAAGGTGTGCCCTGCTGACCCAGAGTTGAAAGACTCTAGTCTCAAACTTAGGTAACTTGTCTGGGATAGAGATAATTTTCTTCATAGCAGCTAGTATGGGGCTATGTTTTAGATTTGTGCTGAAAACAGTGTTGATAATGCAGAAACATTTTCGTTACTGCTGAGCAGTGCTTACACAGAGTCGGGGCCTTTTCTGCTTCTCACCCCACCCCACCAGCGAGTAGGCTGGGGGCGCACAAGAAGTTGGGAGGCAACACAGGTGAGACAGCCGGCCCCAAGTGACCAAAAGGCTCTTCCATCCCATGCTCAGCATATAAAGCTGGGGGAAGAAGAAGGAAGGGGGGGGGGGACATTTGGAGTGATGGCATTTGTCTTCCCAACTAACTGTTACACATGATGGAGCCCTGCTTTCCTGGAGGTAGCTGAACACCTGACTGCCAATGGGAAGCAGTGAAAGAATTCCTTGTTTTCCTTTGCTTGCGCATGTGGCTTTTGCTTTACCTGTTAAACCGTCTTTATCTCAACCCACAAGTTTTCTCACTTTTACCCTTCTGATTCTCCCCCCCATCCCACCGGGGGGAGATAAGCAAACAGCTGTGTGGTACTTAGTTGCTGGCTGGGTTAAACCACACCACCACATCATATAAATCCTTACATAAATTTATGAAACTTTGTAGAGGAAACTATCTAGGTTCTTTGTCTCTGTTGCATTTATTCATAAGGCACCTCCAACATCTCATTCATTTTACAAGTAGAAACATAATTTTTCAGTTCACATTTAATAATGGCCCAGTTTATGGAAATTTGTTCTTTTGATAACTGTCATTTACTTTATTCAGGTCTTTTCCCTGCCTTGTGATTTATCGCCCATTCCTGTTTTCATAGGTAACTATTGTACCACCTCCCAGTCTTGTTTTACTAGACTAAGCAAGCTAAGCTCTTAAATTTCTTCGACACTGTACCTTAGTCTGTTCAGCTGCACCCATCTCAGTTCAACTCATCTTTATCGAAAACAGATAACCAGAAACGTACCGCAGTATTCCAGGTGATGTTGTCATAAAAAGCTCTTGTACAATGGAACTAATACTTACCTGTCTTTAGTGTAAATACATCAGATCCTCAAGAACCTCTAGCTCTTTATATGTTTACAGTCAAAAAGGTATAATTTATAGCAGAAATTCTTGTTATTTTCACCTCATATTACAGACTTTCATCCCATTTTGTATTACTACATGCTTCAAGGTCACCCAGCAGTAAGGTATTTTTGCATGAAAGCCTATCTGTTGTCTACTCTACTACCTACCACTTTGGTATTAGCATGTATTTTTTGTGCCAGTGTAATTAATGAAGATATTAAATAAGATAGCCCCTGATACATTCCTTGAAGAACATTATTCCTGCATCTGATACTTTCCTTTTCAATAACACCTATGGTCTCCTTAGCCATTTCAAAATCTTAATTTATAAATGCCTTCATTAGATTACAAATTAAGTTTCAGAACAACATCACAGCCTATAAATTTAGTGACGATACACAGAAAAAATGTTAGCCATCACAAATGTGTAACTGGATTCTGACATTAACATTTGTTTTCCACTCTATATCTGGGAAGTTAATCTCCCATGGTTACACAAGTCCTAGTAGGATTTCTCTCTCTAATAATATTTCAGGAATCTGAATGTATCTAATATATCCAAACATATACTAGACCCCTGGGTGCTCTTCCAGTAGGATCTGTTTAACGGCTCTTCCAGAAGTGAAGCAGCATTTGCAACTATCTTTAAAAGACAAAGGTAGATATATTCCGGTTTTCAAAGCATAGCATAGGGATAATACAATGCTATTCAAAAACATAACAAAAAGATGTATGTCTTCTCGGCTTTAGAAGACAAAAAGTAGGTTATCCCTCAGAACTAGAATACATTTGCAGGAACACAAATGCATACTGTGGTAAATGTTGCCTTAGTATTAATACGTACTAATGCATGATCCATTGTAAAGGACAGAAAAACACACACAATACACTTCTGAATTGCCTGAAAGTAGGGTAAAGAGCAATATGCTTTTTCTTTTCCCACAAAGGAAACAGAGCAGAATCTTCAAGAGCAAATGAATCAATTTTTCTAATTCCAGTAAGAATCTAACTTGGTAAAAGGCATAAAAGATTTATAGCTATACAGATATTTTAAAGTAATAAATAATAACAAAAGTAGGAATAAAATATTATACTGCTGTATCAATAACACAATGTACACTGAAAGTCAGATAACTTGAAAGCTTAAGTATCAAGTTTAAAAGCCCTACCAGGTAGCTTTTGGATCATTGGCTTTTTGGACCAAATCCCATAGACGTTTTTGGACCAATTCCCATGAGCTTTTAGAATAAAGTCAGAACCTCCACACTTAATCATACAGAACAATGGCACAGGTCTCATTTTTTCAGTTCATATTAATTCAACAGTGAGGGCACAAAAATGAAGAGCTAACTAGTTGTTACTGGATGAATAGGTATTGAAATATGCTAAAATGCATGATTACCCATTTTGCTGTTGATTAAACCAAAAGGCTTTAAGGAAAGAAAGAAGTACACAGATATTTCTTCTATGGCTTATTTTTGTTTCTACTGATGCATGGCCAAAAAGTGTGACAAAGGACGAAAAATTATGTATTTTCTCCCCATCCCTCCTTCTCCAGTAGAGCCAGAAAAGTTCCTTGCTATTCCCAAGCTGTCTCACTATTTAACAGTGTTGTAGCTTCGTATCAATTTCAAGCAAGTTGAAAGTTTAATCCTTTGGATCTTATGTGACACTAAGATTTAGTTAATAAGAGTTTGTTTTAGAGTCAACACAATCACAATCTCTAAAAGACAGCTGCATCTATACCCCAAAATTCACTGGAATAACCCTCCCCACTAGTGACTTGTAAATCTTTTATTAAATGGAGCATAATATGCTGCTTGTCCTTAATGGACTAGAAAATACATTAATAGTATATACATTTCGCAGTGCTGAAGTTATAAAACATAGCATTGCTGTACTCAGTAATGGTGAATACTATTTCTATAAACAGCACGCAAATACATTACTTTGAAGCTGGTTTACAGATACTCCTATCTGTAAAGATATGGCTTGGCTGCAAATCCATTAATCTAAAGCAGACTGTAGCATACCTGTGGTGTCCTACAAGCACTAATTGATAAGATTTCCCAATTATAAACTTCACTTCATTCTCATGAATGCAGTAAATGAAGACATGGAAGTGGACGAGATCTCATTTTGGATAAGACTCTAGTTCTTGTTAAAATGTTATTACTTCAGAGCTGGTTATATATCATCATTGATATAACAATAACAGATGTCTTATTTGTGCATTCCTTTTCTGCCTGCCTTTCAGCTATCATTTTACAACTTGTAAAGGATTAGAAAAAATTGCTAAAGGATTTACAAGAGACTGCTGCAGTATTATTTAGAAGAGAAGTGTAATATTGTTTTTACAAAATCATCAACTAACATAACTCTCATTTGAAGGACTATATTCTGTTTTACTTTGCTAGTCTGTGAAATTATTGATTTGGGGCTAAGTATAATGGTGACAGATAAGTGGTAGTGCTAACCATGAGGATACGGCCCAAGAACACTTCCACTTGCAAATAAATGCACATAAACTACAGCATTATATTCTCCCAAGGTTTGTATGAATCATGCTTTGATTAGTGATTCTATACATAGTTTAAATTAGTAGGGATTGATTTGAAGCAGTTTCCTTTTCATTGTTCTGTCCTTCACTTCAATAAGCAGGAAGATTATAATTACTACTTAAAACTTCCTTAACCAATGTTCTTTTCTGTGGTGTTTCACTGTCAAAACAATGACTGGAATGGGATTAAACCACCAGCCAAAAATATGCAAAAATTTTGGATAAGTATTTTTTTGGTAAAAAAATGTGGGGTTTTTTCCTAGTGTGCTAGCATTTTCCCCTTCCTAATTTTTTTCAGTTTTGAAATAAAAACTCCATTAGACTAACCTGTACAGTTTCACCACTGTATATGGAAACTGTGGAAAAAAAGAACTCAGTTTTGCAATTTTTTTTCCATAAAACCTTAGACTAACTTAACTTTTGGCATGGAGGTTAATGCTCAGACTCAGGGAAGGGTTAACTCTTCAAAGGTATTCATAGAAAAGCTTTGTGGCATGTAACAGACACACCATGCACACCTGTAAACAAACTGATTAAATATTCCGATTAATTATTAGGGATATTACTAGGGAATAGTTCTCCAGTTCCCGAAATGTTCAGTCTGAAATAGCTAAACAAAACGCTGTAGCTCTAGCATTTGAAAAAGAATCATGAATTTTACAAATAGTCATTAGAGGAATTTTAACCTCTGCCACAAATACTCACCATTATCTTAACTGAAAACTTTGTTCTTCTGAGGACTGCATAATCAAATTCTTTATCTATTTACATCTTCAGCTGCAGTTTAAAAAAATCAAACTTCACGCAAAAGCTTTGAGAAGTTGTTCTCCATTTGCTTTTTACCAAAGCTATATAAACTCCATTCTCTTGCAGTGACTAACTCACATTTATGTCTATGCAGACGGGTACAGAAATCACACATCTACATTCTGAGGTAGTCAGAGGAAGCCACATATCCAAGCTTGCAGATAAGCCTTGTAAAGCAAAAGAGAACACTGATTAACATACTACCACACTAACACAGCAATCTGGTTTCTGGACTCACATCAACCAGCTCAAAGCACAGAAAGAGCAGCTCACATCCATTTGTATCACTCTGTACAGATGTATCTATGTGTTGTAAATGAGCGTAGTACAGAAATATTCAAGTGTATTCTGAACAATTTTTTTTGAGTCCTGGAAATCACCTGTCTCACCTACAGGAATCAGCTATGCTGAAAAGTACTGAGTGTAGGTACAGGATCAGTTATATCCATTCTACTATCTAACCTATGACTACTAACTCCGTGTCACTAGCAGATCTGGTTTATAGCCATCCAGTAAAAAGAAAGTTCGATTCAGCTTATTACGTAGAATTTTTTCCTAAAATTGTGTTTAATTTTTTTCTAAAAATGACTTATTTTTTAAAAAAATTCCTACAGATGCAAATTCTGAATTCTACTTAGATGTGGTAAATCAAAGACACAGAAGAAATTAATCAGTTCCAATCTTTAGAAATTAGGCCTAGGTGGTATACCAAAGATAACCACTAGAAGAAAAATATGCTTGAAACCAGCTTAAAAATAAGGGCTGTCATGTATAGATAGTATGCAATAGTTGAAAAGAAAGGCAAGCGTTCTATCCACCGGCAGTATATACCTTCTTCCTCTGACATCTCTAGTTACAAGGGAAAAAGGACAAAAAGACCAGTTCCAGGAGTCAACAGTTGCAATTGCATGACGACCACATACAGCACTACTCACAACCCAGATCAAAACTCAAGTTGTTAAAAGTTCAAAAAGACTTTATGAGGACATACATCAAACACTAGAAGGTTTTATTTTCCTCTGTTAATATTTATTTATTTTCTGCAGGCAATGTGCAAATCACTGCCCTAAGTACATTGGTGTGTACATAATAATTAATATCAAGGTAGAAAGAAATTCATCCTTCCATGGCTATTTTGCAACATCTAAACTGGTGCAATGCATCAACAAGATACAGGAAAGATTTCTATGCCACCACTGCATTTCTATAAAAGTTCCCAATGCAGAGAAAAAGTTAAAGTCATCTGAGAATCCCCTACACATGAGGTACTCTCTGGCTACTCTTCTAATCATATGACCTACCAGTCAGGATCCAAGCAGAACTTCCCTGGCAAGTACTCATTGCCAAACTACCATTAACCCTACATTTACCTCCTTAAGCAATTGTATTGCTAGGTCCCTCAGCACAGAAAAAGAAACATCTTATTTTTCCTCCATAAATTTATGAAGGATGTCTAGATAACGACGGGTTCACTAACTTGTTGCTGCACCAATATCACTGATTAACCGTAACTCACAGGACTACAAAAAACTCTTGAAGTTGCAAAATATCTGACGAAAGAACATAATTCAAAAACCTAAGTTATTCTGAAAGTTCTTTTATAGTCAAACATTGTTGCATACAGTCAAAGAACCTGCCTGACACTAATAACTAAGTAACACATCCATCCAAGAGCTTAGGGGTGAAAAACAAATAAGCTCTGAAACTCCCACCACCTGTAGAGATCTGAAACAGAGTCTTTGATGCTTGTATCAAGGACAAAGAGTTACATCTAAAATACTGTCCTATTACTTGTAAGGACTTACTAACACTAAATGGGCTTAAACAAAATGCACTTACCTGATTTTTTACTAAAACCATCTCTCTCTGAATTCCATCATTCAAATTTCACGGAATCACAGGATGGTTTAGAACCTCATGAGGTCTCATAACCCAGTTTCCCCCTGCTCAAGCAGGTGACCTCGAGCTGGGTCTTCAGGATTGTGTTTGGTCAGCTTTTTAATGTCTCCACAAAAGGGGATTCCACAGCCTCTATGGGCAACCTGTTCCAGTGTTTGATCACACTCATAGTAAAAAAGTGTCTTCTCATGTTCAGTTGGAATGTCACGTGTTTTAATTTGTGTCCATTGCCCCCCTGTCTTGTCAGTGGGCACTACTGAGAACAGTCTGGCTTCCTCCTGTTCATTCCCTCCTGTAGTGTATTTATACACATTGGTAAGATCCTCCCTGAGTTGTCTCTTCTCCAGGTTGAGGAGTCCCAGGTCTCTCAGCCTCTTCTCATATAAAAATACTCCCGTCCCTTAATTATCTTTGCAACCCTGGTCTGGACTTGCTCCAGTAAGTCTGTATCTTTTTTTGTACTGGAGAGCCCAGTACAAACAGTACTCCAGATACAGCCTCATCAGTGCTGACCAGAGAGGAAAAATTACCTCCTTCAACCTGCTGACAATGCTCCTACTAAGGCAGCCCAAGACACTATTGGCCGTTTTTGCCATGAGGGTGCATTGCTGGTGCCCAGCATGCACTGGTGACTGAGGTTATTCCTCCCAAGACGTTCCCCTTGTTGAACTTCATGAGAAATTCAACTACTTTAAATTACATTAAGTAATTCGAAGATAGCATAAGAATGATCAGCGGGACCACTAGATCCCAACCTCTACAAAAGTTTAAGAAATTTTACATGAGCAAATTTGTTTCCAGTTGGATTAACTTCAAAACTATACAGCAAGACAGCTTAAACATTCTTTCTCAGCACATGAATTAGTGCAACACTTGTCTAAAAGACACCTAAGCACAAGTAAATATTCATAGTAAAATTCACCACAATATGTTCGGAATGGTTAATGTCCATGTATCAACTCCCTTTAGTCACTACTTGTACTGGTCACTAAGTGGAAACATCAGGGCAAGCAGAAACAGGAAAAGACAAGACATGGGGGACCTCATGAGAACTAACACTCCTCCACCTCGTGTGATCCATGTAGCAACATAAAACAAGTGGTGCGTTATCACTTTTATCTTTTAAGGTACCTTTACTAAACAGGTCTAGAAAACCAGGACAGATCACTCTACCACTTCTGTCCTGTTCAGCTGCCTCATCTAGCTTCACAGACATCAGATGTTGTCTGTGATGCTTGTCTTAGGTTCTTTCTGATATTCTTCTTCTGTCAGGCTTCACTTTCAATTTTTTACTCTTTCTCCTGTTTAATTAACTTCCTCCTTTTACCAAAGAGCATCTGGTACTTAAACAGGACAATAATGTGAGCACATGATTAGAGAGAGAACTAAAAGCAATGTTTTAAGTACCACTGTGGTGAAATAATGAGATGAGACATTCATTAACAACATTTTGAGTATTTTCAAATTTAAAAAAAAATATTTAAAATAATACAAATGGCAAACAATAACTAGACATGTAACTCAGATAAAATTTTAGCTGCTTAATGATATTACAGGTTTTTCTTGGTACCTTGTTGAGGTTGTGTCCTGGTTTGAGGATCCTTTTATTTTCACAAAAAATTCAGAGAGCTTTGTAACATCCATCTACATGTAAATGACAGTTTCGTGACACACTATTTATGTATTTATTCCCAAAACCTTATAGAACAAATCTTCCATGAATATACTATTTAATATATATTTCCAACTTGTACTATTTTCTACTCTACAATAGTCAAAGTTTCTTACTCTGCTCTCTGGAAACATGCACAACCCTTGTACGTAGAAGAAATGCTTAAAGAAGGCCTTTGAAGAACATCAGCAACACATTTAGCTTTTCGATCCTCAATGAACTTCATCTGTTTAACTTCTCAAAGGACAGTTTGACTGTGACCTGAACAGCAACACTGACTTTAAATTGATATATGTAGCACACAACCTACCAATATCAGGAAATCAAGCTATAGCAAAACCAAGTGATAAAAGTAAAGCTAAACAAATTCAAATTTGGCTACTTAGAATTGACAGCAGAAGTAATTAACCACAGATAATTTAGTTAGAGTCTGTATTTCTGGATGATTTTAGGTCAAGATTTAGAGATCTTTTTGGTAACCATTTTGTTTTAAAAGGACGTCCTCTAATTTGATCACAGGTATTGAATTATAAGGAGAAATTAATTAATGAAATACCTACAATATATGTTATGCAGGATGTCAGACTAAATGACCAAAGTGGCTTTCCTTCTGGCCTCAAATCAGAAAGAACATATAAACGTATTAGCAAATCAGATTATGTTTTAAACTCATTATGAATGAGACTGCTGAAACAGAAAAACAAGATTTAGGCTTTATACACCTAACACAAATATTATCAAATATGTTGTTTACAATATTAGAACACTAAATATGGAAACAGTAAACTCATTTTCAAAACCAATTTTTTTCTTAAATAGCATCATCTAGCAAGCTATTTTATTGCTTTGAGCAGTCTCATCAACTTGCCATGAAAGACGCTAAGTATGCTAAAGCCATACAACATGGCAGTAGTCTCCATTTTAACTTACCCTTAGGGACTACGTAACCTCGTTTCACTTTTTCCAGACCAAAGCAATGGTAAGGGTACCAAGAAATGATATATATGTCAGAACTATGTAAAGGTCAACAAGGTTTAAACACGTTGGGTTCTACTCATAAATATTTGACTAATAGGAGTGTATTTTTCATCTTTAAACCCTAAGATTGGCACCTCAGTAGGCAGCAAATTATTCTGACTGAACATGTAAAATACGTGGTTTCCGAGTTGAATTTCTCTAGATACGTGCCTGAATGCCAGATATCAAGGAGTGGTAATAATTGTTTTCTTACCATTCCTTACATCATAAAGGTACTGACCACATCAGTATTAGTTGTACAAAGTGCCCGGTTCTGAACTTGCTTACATCACTTTGACTCCAACTAAACAATTTTGGATTCACACTAGAGTACTTTAGAATCCAGTTCTACACAGCTCTTACTACTAACCAGCTGGCAGCTTCATTTAGTTTATAGGACAGAAAGGGCAAACTAGTTTTATTACAGAGAAATAGGTGACCTAATTCAGGACTTCCTAAGTCCTAAGTTTAAGCAACTTACAGTGCCCCTTTGGATATCGTTGAAGGAAATGGGTTTAGTTTCACTGTACACATTTGCATAACGCAAATACAGTCAAAACCTTTCTTCCTTGACAAGGAAAAAAAAAAAAAAAAAAAAAAAAAAAAAAGCACTATGAGTTGAGAGTCGAGGAAAATGTTTGGGTTTTTTTAATTTTTATTATTGAAATGAAAATTGATTTGATGTGCAAAGAAGTCATTAATAACTACTACTCTATGGAATTACATACTTTTATATTTCACTTATTTAATGGCTCAAATAATCCATCTGTATCATCTTCTCGTTTGATTCTTGAACTGAAAAACACCACATCTGAACAAGTAGCCATATCATTCCAGAGAGAATGTCATCATATAAATCATTAATATTTTCCGTACTGAACAAGAGGGAGGTGGGGGAGCCCAGACAACAATTTCATACATTTACATGTTTTCCAGGCTGTTGGATTAGGCAAGGTTTTTCTCCCCCAAATTGGTATGGCTTGAGTTAGATTTAAAATCAGTTCCCAGAGGAGGTTGATAAATGGATTAAAGTGGAACATAAATTCCCTGTGTCACCCAGTCCCTTAAACCTTGATGTCAGTAACATGCCTAATCATTCCATTATTATAAATGTCAAATATGTTTTATGTGTGTAAGGAAGAGTGAATGGGTATCAGAAGAAATGGAAGACTCAAGAAACCGTAATGCTACTACAAACTTCCATGAAAAAATATCCAAAATATTACAGTGTTCACCCATTAGTATTTTTGTTATTTTCTTATAATTTGCATGCTACTATGAGAGATAGACCAGTTTATCCATCGCACTACACATGCTTGCTTTCCCTTAATGGCACTACTTCTATGAGCTAGCGTAACAAACTGAAGAGTGTATAAAGGCATAATACAAACTTGCAGTGTGAATTTTTTTTCAGTAGTTAACTTGAGAAATTGTACACAGGGATCTTGCTTAGAAAATATGAGAATTTTTATTCTACTCAGCAAAATGAAATGCCTCAGCTGAAGAAATGTTTGCAGGGGATTTTAAGAAAGATGTTGCAAAGTACAGAGCAAAAAAATAACAACCCTTTCAGAAAAATGACTTACAAGAAAGGACTGAAAGAACTGGGCTTGCGTATGCTACCAAACAAAAACAGAAGTGGATCAGCATTACAATAATCTCGAAAGAAGTAAAAATAAGTCAGTGATTTATCATTCTCCCCTTTCTTCAAAGTGTACAAAGGAAAGTAAGTGGTTTCATTTGCAATCCTTAGGCTTGCAATTAAACGGTAGAAACAACCTTTCTAAGTTCAAGTGAAGTAAAATACTGGAACATGTTACCAATGGAGACTATGAAAACCTCATTACAGAAGTCTACAATAACAAATTAGAAATATTTCAGTATGAGCCAGTGCAGTTATATTTGATACTATCAAATATCTGATCTAGTTGACTACATCATCTCAAGGTTAGCTGCATTCTAGATTTCTATGATTCTGTGGTAACGGTCATTCAAACAGTATTGCAATTCTTCAATACTTGACGTGAAAATACTTGGTATGTAATGAAAGGTAAGAATCCTAGGGCAATAAAATACTAAGCATTGTAGAAGAAAAACAGTGAAAGAAAGCTCAGCTATTCAATATAACTCCGCAAGTATAAGGTGACAATAGAAATTTCACTACTAGGGGACAAAAAAGTTACGCTTTATCTACTTTTGTGTCTCTCCCCAACGTTTATCTGACCTAAAATAATCCAAAGTTCTCTAAAAATCATTATATACTAAAGAGTTCCAGACTACATACAGTAAGGTCCTAATTTTCAGGTTGGCTAATCATACACAGCTCCCACTGAAGTCAAAAAGCATTGGTGAGTCACCGCAAGCTATATAAGCAAACCTTTGCTGTTTTATTTTCTTTGTGTGGGAGTAAAAGGAGGTTGACAGAAAAAAGTCCTGAACTACCACAACAGCACACAATTATACAAACATAAGTTTCTGTTGCCAGTTGTGAGGCACTGGATAAATCAACAGATCCAATAATTTGTTATCTCTTTCACAATTCATGCTTACGCAGAATTTGTTCATCTTGCAGAGATTTTGTTGGAAAACAATAAAGAACAATACCAGAGCTAGTTTTAGCCTTGTGAAGTATTGACCTTTATATATGAAATACTTCTGGCTGTAAGAAAAGAGAAACAGACAAGCTACTTAGCTACTCTGAGGTACTATGTTTCCAACAAGTTAATAAACACAATTTTGGCAATTCAGCAGAGCCTTACTGTCTCACGATAATGCTTGGGAAACATATGGCAAAGTTACAAAGTTTTGCTAATTATCAAAAATAAAAAATAAATACTGAAAACAATACAGTATCACAAAGTGTACTTTTTATTTCACTAGAATAGCTGTATTTTAAGTGGGTCATTTTGTTTTAATATATTTACACACTGCAATATTAGTGTTACAATGTCAAACACTAAGAAGCTTGGAAATTATATTATCCATTTTGGGGTACAACCTTGATTCAGCCCTTCTGTTTATCTGCATTACAAAACAGTTCTTCATTTCTAACTTTTCCCTCCTTTACCTTACTTGCATAGAAAATAGTGCACCTCTTCAGTACTTCTTTTTAACCTTTAAGTTCAAAATTTGGCCTCACTTGTTCTTTACTGCATGCTTTCTATGTCATACATACTAAGAATAGTCTTACTAATTTCAATATACATTCTCTAATGAAGCTTATTACCATAGTTGCATAAGCATAGTATGAAGATACGTATTAGCAAATGTATTCCCAAAACATCTTCTCCTCTGTCATGTATATTTTTGTATACTTTTGTGCATGTGTGTCTATACATTTTTTCATTCATATCTATGAGAGAAACTAAGTTTGAAAGGTTTAGGCCAAAACTCTTCACTGATTTGGGCTCTCCAGTGTAATACATCCAGGACTGATTTTTCAGAGTACTGTGATCAGTACTCTTTTCAAGTTATAACTTCCATTAAATTCAGTTCCATTAATAGTGCTTAGCATTTAGTGCAATGATGCTCTCAAATGTAAATTCTTAGCAGAACATATGCAGGATAATCATATTGCTTAATGGCTGGCACCTAATTTAGATGTCTAATTGTGAGGTTAATCCCCTAAGGCTCTGCTATGGTCAACAAAAAGAGGTAGTCCTGCTGTCTCTGGCTATGCATCCGTATTTATCTCCCATGTGCTGGCACTTAAATTTATAAGGCAATTTGGTGAGTTGGATTCACAAGTTGATTTATCAGTAAAATAGTATTTTTAGGGTTTGGGGGATTTTTTTGCATGTTAAGTTTTCAGCTGCGTCAGCTGATCTGTATGACCATGTACGCCCACAAACAGCAGTAGCAATAATACCAAACAGCAGTAGCAATAATACCAGTGCACAGGTATTACTTTGAAACTGGCCAGAGCAGATTGGGATGATCTCTTTAGCTAGCAGCTTATGGCACCTATGTAATTAAATTAGGTGGCTGGCACAGAATAATGTGCGTGTTGTGTCAAAAAAAGCCACATGGAAAGAAAATTCCATCAAACGACCACTAGGCTCACATAAAAAAATCCCTAACAGAGGCAAGGAGAGAATCCGTATTTCCTGGGCAGCAGTCAAATTACCTTTACACTTACATTTTCTTGCTGTAGCTCCTGCTTCATTCACCCAGTACATATTCCAAATTCTGCAACAAACAAGGCAGAGGTCCTCCAGAAAAAAATCTGACCACACAACTACAGGCTGTCCTCTATACAGTGAATGAAGCCGAAATCCCTTGGGGAAAAAGCAGTATGCAGTACTTAATGATATTTTAACACGTATAGACAAAAAAGGCAAATTAATTTTAAATAATTGAATTTGAAACCAGAAAGGTATTTTCATACAAGTTTATGTATCTGACTAACAAGAGCTTAAAAAGGCAAACCCAAACTCCAGAAATTTCATCATATGGAATTCCCACAGTGGAGTCAAGTGGCAGAGTAAGAACACTTAGGGCATGTTACCATCTCAGTTACAGAAATTGATTTTTAAATAACTCATCATTTTCAAAAATCTTTTACAGCTTGTTACAGAAAATACATAAACATGCAGCTTAGAATCATAAAAGCAGCCCAAGTCCATTAAAATCGATAGACTTTCAATTGACCATAGATCAGGCCCCATCCATTTAAAGTAGTGTTTTTAAAACACTGTACAAACACAGACTTTTTTTTTTTTTAAATTACTTCAACAAGCAACTAAGTATTTTAAAGAAAGATATATTGGGTATACTAATAGTACAGAAAACTAGATTAATTTGCCTCAATGACTTCCATGACTATAAGGAACAAATCTGAAATCACAGAAGGAGAACAATGCCTGCCTGCCTTTTTTAATTGGTATTCTGCTATGTATAATCATTCTATTGCTGTCATGTTCTTTGCACTGTCGTGGTATGGAGGAATCCCATGAATACTTT
Source organism: Chionis minor (assembly GCA_013398295.1). NCBI lineage: Eukaryota > Metazoa > Chordata > Aves > Charadriiformes > Chionidae > Chionis > Chionis minor. The sequence continues at coordinate 867,548 of VZSF01006979.1, read as the reverse complement.
TAGGGAAAAAACCAGAAACCTATAGCGACTTATCATTTTGTGAATTGGCAAAACAGTTAATGTTTAACTGTGATATATAGATCAACTGCTCCTTTTTTTATTTGTTTAATACACACTGAAGATACCATGGTTTGTTTCACAATACAATCACATTCAGAAAGTACATTAAAACCTATGGATATAAATTAGATCATAAATTGAGAGTTCTCCTTGTTTATGAGGTAACAAGTGTATCCTGTGGAGGTGTTTATTAGACCTGTTACAGATACAGTTGCTACCAAGTTAAGTGGAAGCATGCTCAAGTTTTTCCTATGATTCAAAAATGTCAAATAAGAAGAGCTGAATTTCACAACAAAAAAAAAGACACAAAATATATCAAAAGACTGAAAACTACTTGCAGAAACGTGCACTAAACTCAATGAAGTGGGAATATCACAAGCATTAGAAAATTGTAACAAGCACTCCAATCAGTTGCAAATGAGATTCTAATCTTACTGTAGTTCCAAACACTAGCTAGCATCTACAACCAATAGATTGGAAAATATATATGACTGCTAGCAGACTTTGCGTTAATTTTGTTACAGAAAGTAACATGGACCAGAGATTGTGTCTATGAAGAAATGGGGTGGTAAAGTAAAAAGATAGCTGTAAGGTCATAAAAATCAAATCATAATTTGCACTTTGTGCCTGAATTGATTCCTCATAATATCATAATTACCTATTCTCAAAACACAGTGGTTTTAAGCTCTGTGGAGAATAATGAATGGCATTTTAACTCTGAACTTGGCTATAAATCAAACTATGCAATCATCTTCTAAAGGTAATGGTAGACACCTACTAACATCACAGTTAAACTATCAACTAACACAAAAAATTGACCAAGGCTCCATTACCTACTGTCCTACACCACCTGTGGCCAAGGCTACCTGCAAGGAACGATGATCATTACTGGAAGTCCTCTGCCAGGTGTTTCACTCTGTCTCCCTGTCTTCACCTTGCCCCTATAGCTTATATGACCTCTTCCTTTGTTCCCCCTTATTTGTCATTCCCAGCCATTTGGTTTTCCATAGTTTCTCTCTCCTTAGTCCTCCGCCCTTCCTGGAAGGAAACTCAGTTTATATAACAGATGGACTAGAACCCCATCCCAAGGTAAAAATCAAGAGCAGCAGCCACAGGCAGACACCAACGAAACAATTTTAAGAACAAAGCAAGCACACAGTTACTTCCTGAAAACTCTCCCCTCGAATCCAATCATTTGCAGTTCTGAGACTCCCTGAACTAAAGGTAAATTTAAGTTTTTCATGGATTTTTTTTCTTGGATATTTCATCCAGTTGCTTGTTGAATTTATGCAAACTTCCACCATCTACAACATCTTACAATATAGATGTCCACAGCTTAATTACACATGATCTGATGTTTGTTTTATATAGTAAAACTGCAATGGTTGTTTGATTGCTGGGAAAAAGTATGCAATGAACTCTTTCTGCTAAGAACATCTCAGGGTTTTTTCTCATTGGATTTTTGAGCATTTCATTGGAATAGCTCTGTAGTACTTAATTTAGGCAAAGAGTGGCTTGTACTACGCATACAGAATGTTTCATCTGTATTTTTCATTTCAACATGCCGAACAATTCTTTGCAATGAAAAGCAGCAGTTCACGTCTTTGAGGACTGTTACCTCCTTATGACAGCATCCTATTAGCTCGTCTTGGTTTCAGGAAACCTTTATGCTAGAAGGGTATTTACTTTTTTTAAAAGTAACTCTGAAATCTACAAAACCCTGTTCCAGTAGAAGAGTTTACAAAACATATCCTATATATGCATAATACATACTTGAGAGGTATGTAGTTTGGTCCATAGGCGGATAACTTCATACTGCAGTTCTTCTAACCTATTTCACTTCTGTGCATTGTAGACTGAAGTGTCATTTGATTTCTAAAAAAAATAATCAAGAACACATACTAGTGAACAAGTGAAATGAATGGAGATAGAAGTTATAGATAGTAACATTACGATTTTTAAAAACACTTTCACTGGAAATTATCCCACAACAAAGACAGCAAGATGTTTGTTGTGATTTTTTTTAAGAAACACTATTGACCATTTCTAAAAGAGAAGTAGTAGTGGCAGCGAAGGACCAAAAGAGGGTTGTAGTGGTAGCGAAGGACTATTACATTTTTTCTCTTTTTTAAAATCTATTTCAAAAGAAAAAGTCACAATTCTCATCTTTGGAAAGATTAGGGAAAATGACCCTTTCTGTGACCCAAGAAAATTATATCCTTACGGGCCTTTAAAGTGGATACCAGATTAAAAGGAACACCCCCTTCCTTCCCAAACACACATATCTACTACTATTAAGGATACTACATGATAGATCTAAAGAAAATAAAGTATCTTTGTATTAATAATACTCTCCTTTAAAAGAATGCTCCTTTTTCAATTTCACATACTATTTTTTGGTCTCTGAGTAAGGAATGGAAGCAGTAATTTGGCTTAGCGTCGCTGTATTTTCTTTTTCTGTGAGGTAACTAATGAGTTTCAAACATGCACATTTAGGCCATAGTACCAGAAATAGCTGTTCCCAGGAAGGCTGCTGATTCCAAACAAAACTCACTAAATTCCATATAAGATCAGGTGACAGAGAGCTGATTGGGCATTGCCTATCAGTTAGAAACCCGTCTCACAAACAAATGACTGACCCTGCTGACATACCCATACTACTCATTTTCCCTTGAAGTTCCAGATCTTGCGCTCTTTCAAGAAACTTAGTATAAGTTTCTGGCCAAGATCATAAAAACACTTAAAATGTGATTCTAAAGCTTTCAAGAGAGAAAGCAAGTGAGCAGAGCCTAAAATCTACAAAAAAAAAAAAAAAAAAAAAAAGAGTTCTTTAGAGCAAATTTCCTGGATTAAGTGCCTGAAACCTCAAGGCTAGGACTCCAGGAGCCGGTATATCGTTTACAAATGTGATTAAACTGAAATTAAAGGGAATATTTCTATTTCTCAGCCAAGCCCATGGTTAATTCTCTTCATAACTTCTAGTTTTTATATGTTGTTTATAAAACGGCTTCCAAGTTATTCGGTAAGTTATCAAAAATGACCAGCACAGACACTAAGGCCTGCAACACACCTGCTGCTATTTGAGTGATATTCAATAGTATCATTTGCTTGAAACCTTGCAAACTTTGAAGTAAATCCAAGCACAAACTCGGGCCGGTTTTCTTCTTCCATTTAGCAGGAGCCAGCATTCCTTCGTGCATGTGCCCAGCCGCAGGCCTGTTAACGCTCGGGCCCCGTCAGGACCCACAGCCCCACTACTGCAGCGCGTATTTTTTCCTTAAAGCCGGAAGAAACGAGACATTTCAAAGCGGCTTTTGGAAAGGGCCTTGAAAATTACACTTTAAGGCCGTAGTGCAGCGGGGGTTACGCACCCCCCACCCTCGGGCAGGCGCCACCGCGCACGACAGAAGGCCGACACAGGCCGGTCTCCTCAGCGCGGGCGCAGCGGGGCCGGCGACGCGCTGAGGCCGCAGCCGCGCTGCCCTGCGCCGCGCCGCCTCCACTCAGCCGCCTCCTTCCGCCCTCCCGAACGGCGCAAAAGCGGGCACTTCCTCGGCCGTGAGGCGGCCAGGGTTCCCCTCCAGCCCCAGGGCGCAGGCAAGAGCCCGCCTCTGCGCGAAGCCCGCAGGAGGTGGCGAGGCCCCCAGGCGAGCGCCATTTCGGCGCGGAGCTCGGGGGCTGCCAGCCGCTATGCGCTCCCCTCCCGCCCGAGCGGCTGCGCAGAGCCCAGCGGCGCGGGATGGCGGCTCTCCACGCCCCCCCTCTCGCCGCACCGCCCCGGCCGGGCCGCGGGGCGGAGCTGCGGGAAGCGGCGGCCGCCCCTGAGTGCCTCGGTACCGGGCTCGTAGCAAAGGGCGTCCCGGGGGTGTGGTGGGCCCCCTTCTCCCACCCCCCACCCCCCCCCCCCATCACCACTGGCCTTCTGCCTCTCGCCGCGGTGCCGGGGCCCGCAGCGGCGCAGCCCACTGCCTTCCGCCTTGCCGCCGCCGCGCAGGCCCGGCGGTGCGAGGCATGAAGCTGAGCAAAGCCCAGTACGATGAAATAGCCCAGTTCCTGGGGCACGTGCAGCCCACCCGGCAGAGCCTGAGGAAGCTGAAGGAGAAGTTCCCTAGGTAAGTGCCTCCTGCCCTCCGGGGCCGCTGCCCGGCGCGGGGCGGGCGGCTCGGGCCCCGGGCGGTGGCCTGCGAGCTCGCCGCGGGCCGCCGGGACCCCCCAGTTCCAGGCCCCACACGGTACAAAAATCACTTGGACACGCACACGGCCATCGAGGGCAACCGGCAGCTGGCTGGAAGCGCTGCTGGGAGGAGGGTGCTTCTGGCTCTCTGTGGCCTGAGAAGTTGGCACAAAGTGAAGAGCACATCCGCCCCGCACACACCCCGCCACACATCCAGATGAAAGCTGTCACGTCCCTTCGTGAGGCTCTTAAACACCAAGTAGATCTTCTTAGGTGAATGAAGCCTTAAGGCTCAGGCTGTTCCTCTGTGCCTGAGACCACGGGTGGAATCCGACCTGGGATAGCACCGCCACTGTGGCGGAGGGAAGATGGGACTTTCTAGACCCATGACTCTTTACTTGGTGCTGATCTCCAGCTGAAGGGAAAAGGGACCATCTACTTATATGATTTCCTTCCTTGCCTGAGCTGCACTCAGAATTGTCACAGACATTTGCAAATGCCCATAGTTTAGCATGGAAAGGTGTACCTGACAGGATGTACTCCAGTCACTGATCCTCATTGCCAAAGTTTGCTTACTACCAGCAACAACGGAGTTGTAAAGGGCATGTTGCAAATTTTTCTCTTTTTTTTCAGGATTGGGGTAAGGATTACTAGTGATGAGTCGGACAGGAAACCAAAGCGGATTCTGTGAGGAAAGCAGTGGTGCTGTGTATAAAATGCACCAGAAAACTCAGGTTTTTAAGTGCTGTGCTTAATTTGGTGAGAGAGGAATAAGTAAAACAGAAAATCATTCCCGTGCTTCCTGAGGCAGCCTTGCTAGTCTTACCACAAGCGTTGCTGAGGAAACTGACTGAAGCTGTGTGTAACTTACAGTAAGTAGATGAAGAGCCAACATTAACTTAGTCTTTTAAACTGTCCAATGAAATCTTTTGCTTTCCAGGAAAGTGTGTAATGTAGTTAAAAATCAAGCTGAGGGATAGCTCAGTTATAGAAAATAAATGATGTTAAAGAAATGGGGTTGGTTCAGTGTGTGCATTGAGTTGTATTGTTAGGAACCCAGCTCACCTTGCACAATATTTCTGCAACCTGGAAAGCCACTTACTGTGACAGCATATGTCCAAGGAGCTTAGACTTGGCTTTATCGCTTTGGTGCTAATGAAATTAGAAGAGACTACTTGTGTGTATGTGTGTGTGCATGCGCGCACAGACATACACGTGTTCTCTTTTTCTAGTTTCCTTATAAAGTTGTCTTGAAAGAAGGTTAGAATTTGGGTTGGTTTGCCAGGTCAGTCACTGTTTGTAGGATCCTGCTTCCAACAGATCCATATGCACCAGTGTCTGTAATAGTGAAAAGAAGTTTGTCAGAAAACTACCGGGCTTTCTGCTGATATATTTTACGTCCCAGTCCACTCCTTAGATGTTGCAAAAGAGCCATTGACTCCTCAGTTTCCGAACTTGATGACTTCTGAAAAACTACATACTAGTAACAATGTAGAGTTATATCAGGGAAAAAATTACATTTTTTCCTAAAGCAACTGGCTCAGGTGTGGGGAATGCTGAAAAGCAAAGCTTAGCTGTAGTAGTTGCTTCCATGATTTGCTGGCTTAACATACTGTTATATTGTTATCCACATTGTGAGATGAGAATGTCCTCTTCTGAATTCTGCTTCTAAGCCTCTCCTGAATTTTGTTTGTCCATCCTGGGAGATGGACAAAGTCTTCTATTTGAATGATGAATGAATTAATATCTTCTTTTAAAAATGTCTGTCAAGTATATTTTGAGGAGGTCTGCATGTCTCCTTTCTGCGAATGGCTCAGCAAGTGATGTTCCTTCGTCGTCTTTTTGTTTATTTCTCAAAGCAGAGCAGATGCAGAAGACCCTCAGAAAAAAAGTTTGAAGTAGCAAAATACGTTGGGCTATTGATTTTGAGATGAAGTTAAAAAAAAATCAACAGCTGGATTCCAAGCCCACTGCTTGCCTTAGTAGCAAGGGAAATGTAATGAAATAGATATGTGTTATAACGCGAAAGTCAGTTAGTCTCTATAACTGTTATCTTGTAAAAGAGGCCAGCTGCAGAGATTTGTAAACTTGTGTGACATCTTAAGTGAGAAGGGAGAGGCTTTTTCAGTGATGTGTTTTATAACTGAGTAGTAGGTTTCTTACAATCTGGAACCTGTGTCGTTTCCTTTTAGGTTGAGAAGAGTCCGATTCGACTTTTTGGGAGCTTTCTTTATGAAAACCAAAACCAAACAATCAGCCCACCCACCCCCAACTTTCTGATTCAGTATTTTTAGGAAAATATTTCAGAATCTGTCATGGCACTCGCATTATAATGGTGTCCATAACCCACTTGTCATTATTGTATGGTAACAGTTGCTGATTCAAACTGGAAAGTACTGGCGTCCGTAATAGCTGCCTTCACTTTGCACTTTCAGTTTTTCACTGAGAAGGATCAGTATTCCACTGGTGATGCAATACATAAATTGACAATTTTCAAGTATTTCTCATTCCTACTCCCTGATAGATCTTGAGAGTCTTTGGATTTCTGCATTAATCTCAATGTTTTTCCAAATACTGTCTTATCTATAAGTTCCTCCCTTGTCTGTTGTGTTTCTTGAAGACTCACAGTATATGTTCCTTATTTGTATAAAGTATCTTTCACACTTTGTTATAGGCCTGCTCTTGTTCTGCAGTTTCTCCCTACAAGTAATTTGTAATTTCTGTAAAACTATTGCCACAATTTAGTATGTATAGGTATGCTTATATGGTGGCTGCCAGCGTGACCTGTGAATCTAAATAATTTTTTAACAGGATAATTTGTTCTTTGCTATTATTGAACTGCTTCAGCAGGTGAGATTACTGCTTCAAAAGATTGTTACCATGTGATTTATTAATGTCAAATACTCAAAATACGACTGCTTCTAATATTCTTTATAAGTTGCTTTATACAAGCATTGAGATTTTTTAATTTTTTTTACAGCCATGTAACATTACAGACAACAAAGATTTAGTCTACTTTGTTTAAAATCCAGTTATCTTGCAAAAATAGGAATCACATTACTATTCTTTTTCTGATAGTGCTGCACTTTGTATTCCATGCCTGCCAATTACCTATTTATTTATTTATTTATTTATTCTTAAGGTATTTGTTACATGCTTAGCTCTTGTCTTCAAATGTGTTCATGGTTAACAGCAGGATTTTTGGATAACCTGAGGATTATGTAAATGTAATTTTGAGCACTAAGCGTGGTAAATCTCTGCTGGTATTGGATCACTGATACATAGTTCCATTGAGCTTCTTAATGTATACACCACTGGACTGATAATTCTGTATGTTCTGTATTGTGCTCTTCTAAAGTCTACCACCTTTTCTGCTCACCTGAATTTATCTACTAGCTAATAATTTGTGTTTTTCTTTGTAATAGCTGTATTTTATTCTGCTGCTATCTCTTTAGCCATGGGCTCATGTTCTTCTGTGATACTGTTCTCAGTGAGACCCAATGTCTAAATTGGATTACCCATTGTAGGGCTAGTTGTAGGAAGTGTAGGGTATTGCAGGAAATGCTCTGAGAAAGTTACAATCTCTTTATTTTCAGTGCTTGTTTCTTTCTTAAATAGCAGTTAGAACTGCCTACAAGTAGAATCTTCGGCATAAGAATCACCTTAGCGTTACCTATTTATGGTGATAAGATGTAGGTTACACCTTTAAACTTTTAGCCGTGTTTAAAGATTATTTTAACTTGTCTGGCAAAGTTCAGCTTCTAAGAGTTTGATTCATGCCCAAGCTGATATTCTAGTATTTCAGTTTAGCTGTTTCCGGGGCGCGGAGGGGGAATCTCAGTTCTTCTCTATATGGCCGATGTCGTGGTTTGGGCCGGATTGGCGCAGTCACGTGGAGCGACAGTTTCTCTCTCTCTCCTGTGCCTCTCTGAAGGGAAAAAAATTGGTCCTGTTTTACCTCAAACCAGGATGGCAGAATACAGTGTTTCTCTGCAGAAACTTTTCCTGAAGCTTCTTAGCAACAGAACATGATTGACAGGTGACTGGGCCCTTCTCAGAACTATACCTTGTACATATTTTGCTGCTCCTTTGTATCCAATTCTGATTGAATATTACAGTTTTCTTGGTTGAATCTTCCTGTGGTCTCTATCAAGCTTTCTAAGGGTGTAAGGTTTGCTGACCCAATTCATTATGGTACTATCTTGTTTTTTCTTCTGCAGATTTTTTTCTGGGTTGTTTCTGTTCTGAGACTTTGAGTTTCTTACACTACATTGTGCTTGAATTGAGATTCCAGAAACTTTCTGCCGGTGCAGGTTGACTCAGTAGCCTTGCATCTTTTAGAGATTCCAAAACCCATGCTTTTCAAGTTCTTGCATTGAACTATTGCAAAACTTCATTCCATTTAGGAGTGCTGTATTCTTCCATAGCACAATTACTGCAATCTGTGTTTTTTCTCATCCTTACTAAAAGTTGTTAAACTTAGTGTCTTCGGCCCAACTTCCCTTTCAGTACCTTCACTTTTATTCCTGCAAAAGGAGCATTCCTTTATGGAGACTATTTGAGTGCAAATTGTGTTTATAGAGAGTTTCAAAGTACTAGGATTTCAAAGTATTAGCATTTATAGCAGCTGCCCTGTGAAGGTCTTCACTTCCGTGCACCTACTCAAAGAAGTACTGTCCCATTGGTGTCCCTTCTGTGAAAGTTTCCTTCCCAGTGATCAGGAAGAGCTTTTTTTACAGCAGAAAGGTAAGGGAAGCTGGCATAAATATGAGAGAACTTCTTTTTTTCCCCCTCCTTCCATTTTTTTTCCAATAAGCAAGAGAAAAATGTGATGCACAGGTTCATATTGATGTACTTGATAATTGAGTATGGATATTTGGTTTTAATGTATGTAACTTCCTGTTTGATTACTGGAATGCACACAGTCTTTGTTGCTGAGCATATCAAGTGATGCATGTTCCTCTACATTCGTGACCTGTCTCCTTCATTACTTCAGGTTTTACACACATTTTCAGTAATTATGTTGCTATTTCTCCAAATTACTGATAACTTTATTAAATGACACCAGGCCTGGAAAACATCCCAACAAAATTTATCATTTTAAAAAAAAAAAAAAAAGCATCTGCCTGGTAATGTCACACGATGTAAATTGGAAAATATAATCTGTTTATTATTTGTTCATTTTTACGACTTTCTCAGTGATGGTTCATACTGAAACAAAGGTCCTAAAGAACTTTAAATATATGGCGTCAATATTATTTCTTTTACCAGTCACTTAAGACTGAGTACCCGTTTTTTCTTTGTCTTTTCAAGTGTCATTGTTAAATCTCTTTTTGCCTTGTAGAGTTGGGGGTACATAGGCCTCTCATTTTCCTCTTCCAGCCAGTTTTAATTACAAGGAATTATGTTGCTTTTTTGTGAATAATTTAATTCCACCTGTTGCTTAGATTATCAATAAGCAATACTGATAAGCCCAAGATGGTTGTTGTGGGAGATGAGAAGGTAGAACTGCTCCTCTCTTTCATGTCCATCTTTTTTTACTCCTCTCTTCCTTTCTCTTCCTTTCTCTTCCTTTCTCTTCCTTTCTCTTCCTTTCTCTTCCTTTCTCTTCCTTTCTCTTCCTTTCTCTTCCTTTCTCTTCCTTTCTCTTCCTTTCTCTTCCTTGTATTCTTGTACCTGCTCCTGATGGAGCCAGGAGATTGAGTCAACATGGAAGGAGAATCCTCTACCCTCTGCTCTAGCGCTTCTTGGGGCTGCTGTTACCCAGGAAGGAAGACAGGCAGTGAAGTTCAAGAGCAGAGGGCAGCTAGCTGTCTACATGGCTTTAAGAGCTCTGGGCTCAGGACTCAAGCACAGGTACGTTAGACAGGGAAATCTTATCTATGAGCAGGCAGCCTATGGTGTGTGACACTTCAGTTGCACTCTCTTCTACCTAGAAAGGCCTCGTCATAGAAAGACTGGCATAACTCTTGTAAATTCTCCTGGTCTCCCTGCTTTTCTGAACAGTTGGTTAATTATTTTGAAAAGCAAATGAACTAGGCTGTTTTTCTTTACTCTGCGAACACTGATCTAGCAAATCTCATTTAGAAAGTTGCCTTTGTGCCTGTGAGTGCTAGAAACATTTATTTTACAAAAAAAATATAAAGGCACATTTTAAGCTCCCTCTGCTTTTCTATATTCTCACTACTTAACAATGAAGGAAATTAATCCTCTGCCTATATAAACCACCTTATGGATTTCAGTAGACCAGCTCATGAAAGAAAAGCAAGTGGACATTAATAGGAGATGCAGAGACTTGAAGGGAGATGCTAAATGGCTGTTGGTATATTTCCACCCTGTCTGGTTTGAAGTACAAATACTTCCCACTAGCATACTGTGTTTATATGTTCTGGAGAATATAGCTAGAGCAGCTATGAAAACAGGAAAATTTTTAAAGTTTTGTATTTCTTTTTTCTTCTTTTATGTTAGGCTTCAGAATAAACCAAGTTTTGCACTACTTTTTGGTTTTGTCCATTATATGTAGCAAAAGCCTAATGTAATTTAAAGTCAGTTATGTACTTGAAGCTGCATTTAACCTCACAGGTAGACAGGTTGCTAACAAGAGATGAGAAAGAGGTCTTGGCTCATTATTTCAAAATTAACAATATACAAGTTTTCAGAAATTACCTACAATAAAATGTAGCATATTCAAAATAATCTTAATATGAAATAAAAAATTACTATGCAAAGTAATTACGTGAGCTCTAGACTGATATGGTTCCCTTTGGAAAGATGTTCTCGCTATTTGAACCCTTAGTGGGAAATTCACTGTAAAATATTGCAGCTTTGATAGGCTAAACCAGAGCATGGTACATGTTTTCCCTTTTCACTTAACAGTGAAAAGCTTTAAAGAACTTGTAACTGGTTGGATCTGGTATGTCTTGCTAAAAAACTGTTTGCTTATGCTGTGACCCTGAATAGGAAGAATACTAATCCTCCCTTGTAATACAAAGTATTGAGTGACAGAAATTAACTAAATCAGTATATACCTAAGAAGAACTTTGTCTCCTCTATTATTCATTAGATCAAATGTAAGATACTAATTTAGAAGCTAGCTATTGATAAAAGTGGAAGCTTTCAGAGTAGAATGGAAAATATAGTTTTGCTTAGATTTGGGGCTCTCCAGTACCAACAGACACATTGGCACATGCAAATTCTAGATTTTCAGGACATGGTTGCCTTCTGGATTTGTTTGGAAAAAGATGGAAAGGGGTTTGAATTGTTTGCATGTTGTCTGTTAACTAAAAAGTAGACGGCATGTATAAGCATGTGTCAACATGCAAGTTAATTTTGAAAGAATTGTACTTTTCTGTTACAATTTTTATAAGCGTAATCATCCTCTTCCTTACAAGCATTCCCACGTATGTTGTCCCTCCTAGCAAAACGCAGAGTTACTTTAAAGGTTAGTCTTGAAATTTTGCTTGAAATACGCAACCAAAATTAAGGTTGTACTTTTTGAATTCTTGAGTACTGATAAGACTCTTCCTTCTCTCTTAACCTTTTCCCCTTCCAATACGGGAAGCGCTACCATATGGCAGTACGATTCATTCTATAAAAAAAATAATCGCGCAGAACAGGACTTATTACACTTGTGAAATTCATTTTGGCTGAGTAAAGGGAAACCCTTTTTGGCCTTGAGGAATTTATACAAAGCACTTAGAAGCCAATCTTATATACTTTGAAGATTTGATGGTGAAATACAATGATTGGAAATACAATCTGCCTCTTAAAGCAGACGTGGAAATTAGTTCCCTATAACTTGAAAATGCATTCTGAGCCTGTTGTAGCTGTGTGTGAGGTACTCTTGTTTAATACAGAAGAAAAGAAAGAAATAAAGAGGAAAAAGGAAGAAAAGGACAGAAAAAAGAAATAAGAAGACAATAAAAGTAAAAAAGAGAAAAATATAGACAAGAGAAAATGCAAGAGGAAAAAAGGGAGACAAAAAAATAAAAAGGGAGAGAAAAGAGGGAAAAGAAAAAATAGAAATAAAACAGGGAAAGGGAAGGAAAAAGATAAAAAGACAGGGAAAGAAAAAAGAGAAAGGGAAAGAAGGAGAGGACGAAAGAGAAAGAAAAAGAGAAGAAAATAGTTGTATGTGTGAAAGCTGGGTGAGTTGTCTTGGTGTACGTTACTGTGTTGCTTCATGAAGTTTAATTTGGTTGTGCTGTTTGCCACTTCACAAATTCCATGGTTGTGATAATCACCAGGAGGATAAGAATATAAGTCTTGTAGCACTGATTTTTCTAAGTACTTCATTCTAAAGCAAGCTTGGTGTCATCAGACAGACCAACAGATGTCTGTAGATTTAAGGTCCAGATTATGGTGGTTGTTAAGGAAGGATGAAGTGGAAGTTTTAACACTGACCATATGTGCATTTTAATTGACTTGGGGATTTTAGGATACCATTATATTTATGTTACTTGTACTTAAGGACAATGATGATAGACATGGTAATTCTTAATTGTATTTCAGAAACAGTTCCATACTGTATTGTTCTTCTGAAGCCTGCAAATGAGTCTAGGCTAGAGTTTTATGAGCAGAGAGGATTTGCTACATCAGAAGGGAAAATATTTTATTCATGCGTCGGTTTTTGGACAATCATATTCTGGGCTATATTACAATGGCACGATAAATTGCTGAATACACTGTCTGCTGAATATGACCTCACCATGAAAAATTTGATGCATTAGAGTAGGAAAGGTTGGAATATATCAACCTTAGCTGACAAGGGACTTTGAATTTTGACCTAACACAGATGACCTTTGTGTGCAATAAAAGTGAGTTTAATCTCCAGGTCAAGGTTGAGGTGAACAGTAGGGCAATGTGGATTGGTTTGTGCTGGCTATGGGTGGATCACACCTAGCAAGCAAAGAAATCCAAGGTCTTTGCATTTCAGAGTAACCAAATGCTTATTTACCTAAAGTTTACTCGTATCTGTTATACTACCTTAAAAGACTGCTGTACTGTAGACAGCTAACTCTTCAGCAGCTGTAGACTAATTCGTTTGAAGCTCAATGTTTCAGAATGAGAAGTGCGAGGTCCGTATATTCTGCTCCTATAGATCATTGAATAGGTAAGCTAAATAAAATTTCTCCTCTAGCATGTAGAAGAAAGACTGTCAAGTATATTGCCTTGCTATGAAAAGGGTGAAATCTAGACGCTTTATTTCTTTGACAGCTAACCTGTCTTCGGAACATCGGAACTTTATTCCTAAGTGGCTTATGCTTTTAGGAGGAACACAATTAAGAAAGCCCCGATATGTTTCACTAGGCAAATACAAAGAAAACGGGTCCTTTTGAGCACTCCCTTGCTGTAAAAGGTATTTGATCAAAGAAGCTAAGTTACAAAATGTTTTGGGGGTTGTCTAGGTTACATAATAAAGACGTATAGATGAATTTAAATAAAAGATTGTCGTGTTTTATAGTAGTCACAAACAAAATCTGTCTTGTTAACTGGCTGGTGTTCTAGGAGTGCTATTTTACTAACATACTAACAGTACATGCCCTGAATACTTTACACAGATAAGAGCGGTAACGGTGGTGCTGTTGGAAGGAGGGGGAAGGAGGGAGTTCTCTTTAAATCAGCCAGGGAAAAAAAAAGTTTGAGACTAATGGAAAGAACCTCTACTCCTTTAATAGAGCCTGCAAAATATATTCTCCAGGACTGATCAGCTCTGAAGGCTCTAGAGGTTTGATGATTGGAATGGCAGGAAATCACGCTTTCAGGACATAACGAATTGACTAGGCCATCCATCATTTGTTAGCATGCGCTGAAACGCCGGGTTTGTGTGCAGAGGTCTGTGATTTAGTAAATACTTGGGAGATGAATAGAGCTTACACACAAGGGAAGATATTGCTGTCCTTCAGCAGCCTTAGACACAGATCCCTGCTGAGAAGGCCGTCTGACAGCAGCTCATCAGTAACTGGCCTGTCACAGTCAGTGATGCCCACCAGCCATCCCCAGTATATTAAATGCATTTTTAATATCTGCTTCAGTAGATTTAATGAAGAAAATTTAGTTTCCGTACTCTGATCACTGCTTCCTCAAGTGTTTTAAAGCATTGAGTGAAGCGCTTCCAAGAAAGGAACTGTGCTGATACCTGGAGGAGTTGATTGAAAATGAAAGTGAAAGGGAATGCAAACAGGAGTGTTATTGTCCAAACAGTTTCCTTAAAGCAAAACAAAAATGTTTGGAAAAAGCAGTGATCATCTCAGAAACAATTGACCCTCCTGCAGAGGGACCTTATGCAGCAGGCTGTACAGCAGCAGAGATGCGGTGCTGGAAGAGGTGTGTGCACAGGGGTTCTCTTTAGGGTGGCTGGGCTTGCCAAAAGGCATAATTGCATTTACTACGCTTTCAGATGTCAGTACTTGAATTGGATCATCGTTCTGTTTGAGCTTTCAGAGTCCTGAGAAGAGAGCGGCTATGAATGGAAGGAATGGAATAGGTCATGTTTTTAATAACTAACATAGATTTTATTTTGGTTTTGGCATTTTTGTGAGGGAGGCAGTTGGCGAAAATCAATGTAGCGTTCCGTGGTATTATTTAAACTGATGTAGGAAACAAATTATAAGACACAATGGAAAATAAAACTTCTGCTGTTTTTAAAAGTTAGCAGGCTTATTGAGAGTTATTCAATACTGACATTCTGCTTGAAAGGATTGTATGGGGTTATTTTTTTAACTTTGTAACAAATGGTAAGATCTTTTTGCTCTCCATATGTATAGATAAATTTCATAATTTGAATTTCCTGTGAACTTTCGGGGAAAACTTCTGTTTTCGTGAAGGCAAATATCTTGGGTTTCATTTTCTAACGAGATTCGGTGCTTATGATATTTACTTCAAGACAGCAAGACAAACAACTCGATTTTGTTGCAAACATCTATTTGAAACATTCACTTTTTGAGCTTTTTTTCCCTCAGGAATCCATTCTGTGTTCACAGAAGAGAAAGCAAGTGCCGAATGAGACCTATAAATTTGATTCTTGTATGTGTCAAAATAGTAATGTATTAAATGCATATTATTATAAAAATTTAAGATGTGTCCTAAACACTTACATTTTTATAACACATGACAATATTAAATAATACGTTTTCTTGTTAGCATCTGTTTGCTGTCATTGTTGGCAGGACCTATGATTTATTACTTAAATTAATGACTACAACCATTTTGGTCCTGATATATGCCCCTAAGCTTATCACATCTCTTAATAAAATAACGTAGATGCTTCTATGAGGATAATTTTTTAATTGTTTATTCCTTAACTTTCTGGTGAAAATACTATATTTTTGCAATGGGAAAGTCTCAGAAGCTTGTATTATACTTCAAACTGAGTGAAATAATGGTAAGGATTCATTTCTGCAAGGAAGTGGAATACAGTAACTGGTCCTACTAAGACTGTCCTCCAAGATAAGCCTGATAATGGTATTGTTACCAAAAAACCCAACAGCATTGGAAAAGGAGTGGGAAAATACTGCTCTGTTTTCTTCAGATCTGGTGATGGCTAAAAGCCTTGTTCATTTGTTTGTTTGACTAATTGGTACCATACAAGTACATTTCAAACTACCACTGGCATGCTAAGATTTCACGCTCTATCATTAGTTTTCAACTTCTATTTCATGGAGTCCTTGTTGTTCATGGACTTCAAATGAAGAATTCAAAGTAAATGAACTTCTTGTCAGCAGGCTTAAATTTGCCAAACGGGAACCTGTGCCTGTTGTGGGAAAAACATTTTGGTTTGTGAACCCGGGGTTTAGGTTGAAAACTTCTGTTTTGTCAGCAACTAAAGCACTTTGATCTATCTTATGGTTTCTTTTCATACATGTTGTTTTAAATTCTGTTATCCATAATGTTTTGAATGATGTAGTGATGTGAATGGGATATGCTATCCCTTCCAGTGCACACTCCAGGATATCCAGTAGCCTGATTGATGGTGACAGTCTCATTGCTTCATGCTGGACAATTCTTGAACTTCAGTTCCTTGCTTTATCCTTCTCATCTGAATAGAATATTTAAGCAAGTGTTGCTGTCCATCCGGACTGGCAAAATGGCTTCGGGTCATAATGTGGTGCTGAAAAGGACTTTATTGTTTGTGTGAATGTTCTCTACTTGCATATCTGTATCTAGGCCTGCAAGGTCTTGGAAGCATTTGATAGTATTGATTCCCAGGTACCTCCAGAAGCTTCAACACTGGATAAAAATTTCCAAAGATAGCACATGTTATTCTTCCACAGGAAGAAGAATGTTGTCAAATATTTCTTCGAGTAAGACTCATGTGATAGCGAAGGCAGTCTCTTGTGTAATGCAGCCTGTCTGAAAGCATGACAAAGACAGAGGTAATACTCACTTCTGTGACTGAAGTAATATAAAGGGTCTTTTGGAGTTCCTCATTGTTATTCAGGACCCAGACGGCAGTAAGGACACCATGTATCACTGCTTCCATTTGTGGTTGGCTGGGAGGTGGCAGAACTTCGTATCAGTCACCTATTGATACTGTTAACGTCCAGTTCTTTATTGCACCACTTCTGTGGAATACAGATGCATATTAGGAAGCTACAGCTGGTGCAAAGTATGATATATATACAACTAATAGCCAGAGAGTCAGTGCAGGTTCCTACAAATGAAAAAGCTATTGAACATTCCAGCAAGCCATTTCCAGCATTAATATAAAATGCAGGTTGTCAATGCATCTGTCCTTCAGTTTTCAACGCAGCTGAGCAATGTGTCTTTCTAGACAAGCATGTTATCTTGGATACTCAAAATACAAAAAGATAAAAATAACTCATAAGCTAGGATTCTGGTTCTTGCAGAGCTTAAAAGGAGGGTTCACTTTGACCAGTTGGCAGGTACTCCAATAGGCCAAGCAAGTTCTGTTCCAAATACAGTGTTTAATGACCTCATTGCAATGAGTTATCTGACGCAGGAATATGTTTTTCTTTATCTTGTTATTAGAAACAGGAAAATGTAATTATTGACCAAAAAGAGAAGTAGGAGTACATGTTTTATCTCATTTGTATTGTGCTCCTTTGACATCAGTGGTCTGAGAGAGAAAAAGGAAAATGGTCCTTTATGGAATAAATGCATGGTTTCTAAATATTTTTCTAGCTATATATGTCTGTTTGGTATGTCCTCTAAGTGTGGAGGGGTTTTTTCGGAAACAAATCCCATTGGTTACCCAACAACTGTTATCCACAATATTCCTGCTTACACTTTTTGTATTAATTTAATATTTTGACCCAGACCTCGCCAGTGACAAGCGATCATTCATATACATGACTATTTTTGTGGGTTTGAGCTTTCTGGATAGAGAATTCTGTCCATTTATTGGAGCGTATATGCTTGCCATTCTAACATTTTCAATCTCAATAATCTAAAAATATTACTCAAATGTTTCAGCTACTGTGTAGAAATTAAATATATTTCTATATAGGCAGGTTTGGGGTGGTCAACACGTATCACATGCTAATTGTTTGCTTTAGTTGTTTTTTTAATTCTTAGCTCTCTAGTCTCTTCATCAAGGAGGTATATATATCAATGGAACTTTGCATTAGTGGATCAGGATGTTTACTGAAACAAACAGTTAAAATTATTAAAACGTGCAGTGGAAAGCAACGTGCTTAGTTTAATGTGCTTCTGAATATTAAATGCAAGTAAAATGGTATATAGACATGGAGCCATTTGTTATATTTTAGTATATGAAGCAATAGCTGTGTAAACCTTAACCTCATAATTTTGCAAGTTCCACTTTGTCATGTAGCTGTAAAAGGTAATCAAAATAAATCATGGGAGATGAAGAAATATTTTCTAGGGCTTTCTGTATGCTTTCAGAAGTGGCGCTTGATCCATGAAATTTTAGTAAGCATATTAAATAATACAATATGATGTGCAACGTGTCAGGTCTGATAAATTATTTTGTATAGGACATTTATACAACATATGGTGAGCTGCTATGTGAACAGCTTAATGACTAAATTATGTTAATCTTTCTTGCCATATTTACTTTTCATTTAAAAAACCAGCATTTTCAAATTTTTATTTTACTTTTTTGATCACGGGTAGATATAAGAAAGGTGTAGGTCATCTCCAAGAAGCCGTGACAGTGATCCAAGGTTCCTCAGCTGTGCGGTGTACATAACACAGATGTTGGGAGAGTCATCTGTCAGCTATGCCTCTCCTATGGAGTTAAAGTTCTAGGGGGAAAAGAATTCGACACAGTGCTGTCACTGTTACATTTTCACAATAGAAGAGCATGCAAATATTCAACCTCCTGCTTAGCAGTAGTGCCCTGTCTAATGTCTGTGCTGGTTAGAATAAAAAAATAGTGGGTGCATCTAGGGCTCACAGATCTGACAAAGGTCATGCTATGCTGGGCATTTGAATTGGAAATTGTCTGGACTTAGACTTTATAAAGCTCCCACTGTTGTCGGGGAAAATTTCAGCAGGGTTTTGTCCCTGGAGAGGCCTCTTAGGCCCTTTTCTGTCCTATGAATGAATTTAGATGTGAGGGTTTCTTCTGCCTTAAAACTGTTAAGTTCATTTTGCATACATCCCCAGAGAGAAAAACTGGCAGATGCTTTTGTCTTGGAAGTGTTTAAAAGAAAACTGCAGAACAGGAACAAGGGAGAGAAGGGGCCCTGTGTGGAGTCCCAGAACATTTTGGAAATGGCCAATATGCAGTTTTCATCAGTACTAAGGCGGGGCGCAATATGGTGCCTGTAGCTCACTAGGGAATATGAATGTTGATTAAGCATACTCCCAGGCTTTGAAATCCTGAAAGCAGTGTCAGAATAATGGATGTTGAGCAAATGTCAAGCATTTGTTAATTTCTCTGTTATTTGGAGTTTATCTACCATGATCAATCAAATAAACTAGTGCTTCTCTGTTGTGGCATGTGTCATTGATATGGTGATTAGGTGGCTAGAGAGGCCTTCTGCCTTTTTTTTTTTTTAATCCAGGTAACAGATTACATATGAACAGCCATAACTTTAAGTTAAAGATTTATTTGCAGTTGTTTTAGTGGAAACTGGTGCATTAACAAAATACTTCGGGTACTCAGAGAAAAAAGTATTTGCGTATCTGCTGTGCTAAAAATTACATTCATGCTATTTTTGCCAGTTTGGGTCTCAAAGCTTTACTGTTGTGAGGAAGGAGAAATTACTTCTAAATGAAAGTTGATAGAAGAGACTTTTTCTTAAAGGGAGAAGTTTGAAAACAAAGGATACCCACCCCAAATTAGTATTGATTGATGGCTTAGTGCCCTTTTTCCCTCTAAATTTCTTGGTTTCTATAAACTAGGTCCCGACATCCCTACTTTTGACTGGAAAATGTGTTCAGATGCCCTTTAGTTAAAAGTGAAGGGGGTGACTCTTTGACTTTTGTAAAAATACATGCTTTTTTATAAGAGTATATCAGAGAAGTTGTTAGTTACTGACCAACATGCAGAAATGAAAACATTCCAGTTTAGAAGGTTTTTTTTCTTCCATCTCAATTTCCACTGCTTTCTGATGTTCTAGTTCTGCCAATTTGCCACTCTTGGAAGTTCGGTGACATACAGAGACCTGATATTTACATGTGAAGAACAAATTAAAAATCTGGAGAAGGAAAAGTCTCTCTGGTCTTTGCTGCTTTACTATAATATATAAAGACTTTAAAATGGGAGAGGATAGGGTTGGGATGTTTTGTGTGAGGTCTTTTTGCAAGCTGCCTGAAAGATGTTACCAGTCAAATTTCACTGAATTCCAGTGAAGTTTAGTTACCCCCTTCTCATGGATTTTATTTTTTGTAAAGTCTAGTCCTTATGTGCTTAATGTAAAGACAGCGATGTATATTTTTATTATGTTTTTGACAACTCCCAGAAATTTAAGAAGTGTCAGTGAGTCATGCCGTATGACTTGATGCATGTTGAGGTCATCTTCAGTTTATTTTAACATAGAACAAATGTTTGATGTTGAACTAGTTTTCCTTCTTCCTTGGCTTCCACGTTTATTTACCAAAGCCTCCAGGCCCATTCTGCCAAGACTGGTCAAATTTTGGTGCTTAATGAAGGTGGTGGTATATGATGAACCTATTGACTGTGCATCAGAGATGATTCTGTTCAGTTAGTGCATGGAATAAGAGTTCTCCTGGAAACCCAACCTTTTCTACGGCACTGCAGGAAGCAAGGTGTATAGTCATTGTACAGATTTTCAGAGCAATGCAAAGAACACCAAAAAACAAATTTTCTGGAAAGAGGAGAAAGGGAAAGGAAAATCCTATTGGTAGGACTGGAAAAGTAGGTTAGAGAAGTTTTAGGATAGAATAATGTAATACTATGATCACCTCTTGTGAGATGTTCCCTTCATATTGCCTGCCAGTTGTAAGGTCGACAGCTTTTTAAAAAAGAGTGCTGGAAAACCACTAGTAAAAAGGAACGGCTAGGTTTCCTTCTTAGTGCATTTCTGCCATCTTTGCAATGGGAAGTAAGTAGTGGATTAAATTAGTTTATTCCTTATATAGCACAGTAAGCTATACCCCTGGGACTGAAAGTAGACTTTGTAAGTATCTACATATATGGTACAATAACTTGCAGACACAAGGCGAAGTACTATACTGTTGGCTACGTAGATACACAAGAATTATTATCATTTTTTCCTTTTGTTTTTTCTTCTAATTACAAATAGCTTAAAAATTATAAACTTTTAAGTGATAAACTGTTTAGAGCTTAAGACTAAAAATCTCAAGGGGACTAGCTATCAATGGATTAATTTCTTGGCTTAAATCTGTATATTTCCCAAAACTGGAATTTACTTAAAACTACTATTCTGTATCATCCATGTTTCATAGAGCTAAAATTCTTTAAATTGTATCCTGTGTGGGAAACATTAATAAGATTCGGACTTGTTTAAGGAATTAACAATTTTGATTGGATTGCTGGAAGCTTTTTTGACTTAAGGTGTACGCTTTCTGCCCTGGAGATAGCTATGCAACAGTGTGTGTGCTTGACATGTGATGCATGCAAATGCTAAATACAGTAGCAGCATGAGGCAAGTGTCATTAACAGTAATTTATGTAATGAAAGCCACCTGGCTGTCTTCGTAATTAATTGCTTGTAAATAATAAATTTAAATATAATTTATAGTTTTCTAAATTTGATTATATATTTTTAGGAGCAAATTGTTTAAGGGTGTTTGGGGATTTATTTAGTTTCAAATTGGCACGGATATGCTTTTTTACATACAGGCTAATTTTTTAATGTAAAATGAACAGTCTAATTAGCTTCAAATTGCCATTCACTCATAAAAATACTTCTCTAAAATTAAATTTAAACATCTAGTTTATCCTGGACAATATAGGTTTGAAGAAAAAAAGTATAAAGTAGAATGATTTTTCCCTTTCTCCACAATCAGGAAATTTAAGACTGGAGTCTGAAAAACTTCTCTTGAAAAAGTATGCGATAATCTGATTCTTTTCCTGGTGGGAAGGGGAAGTATCATGATAGAGTTATCCAAAGAAAATGAGGAAGGTGAACACAAAATGAATATAACAAATATTTCTTTCCAGTAATAGCCTACTAAGTGAATGCATTTTCTATGTATGGACCTTAGGTCTATCGAGAGGACAATTAGGAAAGGTGAGGGATAAATCCCTGGTTTAAATTGTAGATTCTTTGCCTTCACTGCTTGTTGCTGTTGCAGCCTAGGAGCATCTTTCTTTGCACAACTGTGATCAGATAACTACATCATCTGTGTATTTTTGTGTAATGGTTCAACATTTAGATTGTGATTCTAAGAGAAAGAGTTCAAACTTGCCAACATGTTTTCTGTATAGTCATAACTGAAGTAAATTGAAATAAAGTGTGGATGATGTACGGTTAAGTGCAAACAAGGACTTTGCAGAGGTTTTGCTTTTTTCTGTCAGTCTCTGGTATGCTGATCTACGCCTCTGCTTTGGGATGTGTTCACTGATTCTTTCCTGGATATTAAGAAACTTTTCTTCTTGCTAAGTAACTTGGCGTAGTTGAGGACAGGGACATAGCAAGTCATCTGCTTATGTTCATCTCAAGCTTTACTTTTTTATTTAATTTTCTGAGAAATTTTATTGGTCGACTTAAAAGGATCATTTTAGACAATACCGGGAGATGGAGATGTGGAGGACAAATACTATGATTATCGAGGCATACCCTATTTGACTCCTGTCAGTTTCTTATATCACTGGAGTCCCTGACTAGATGATCAAATGGTACCAGAGAAGTTCTGGTATGTCTAAGGTGAAATCATTGGATAGTCATTGAAGTCTGATGTCAGAATATATGAGAATTTTACTTTCATGTTTCAGCATTGACATTGTATTTTTTAAACCCATGTTGTGAATATATTTTGGTTCTGTATTGCATCTGAAAATATTTTTCCTCTTGAAAATTGAACCATAGAAAACAGCGTTATGTTTTTATGGAAGAGACCTCACTTGAAACATTAGTGAAAGAGTATTTACTTTCAAAGGTTTCTGTGTGGGTTTGGTGTTTAAGAAGGTTTCAAACATTCATGCAACAAGCACTGTGCTGTTTAACTCTGGAAAGAAAAGATATCAGAACAGTATCTCAGGCAAATTACTATCTATTTTCTGTACTTGCTTACTAAGATAATAAGACCAAAAAGTAGTTTCATTTGGAAATACCACTCTTCTGTGCCTGTGTTTTCAGAGTTCCATTTTTAACCATAATACCTCTCAATGTTTATCTACTGTTGGAGCATAACATTGTTCTTCTCTTCGTAAGCATATATCTGTGAATGGAAAAATGTTTGTCTTTATTCTGACTTTTCATTTTGGGAGCCTGATCAGAAATACTTTTGTAATCATTTGAATATGGCATGTTTTGAGTTACACTTGTATCAATCACACTGTTGAAAGTTAGATTTTTGTGGTGTGGGTGAATCTGCAAAGAGCTAGTATTATTTTGTGAGCATTGCCTGTATTGATAATTTGTATTTACCTCTGCATTTTATTTTTTTCATGTCAGATACAGATTGTTCATAGTCTGCAGTTGTTTTAAAATATATTGGCCGTTACAACAGACACCAAAAAATGAGGTGTCTACAGGAAGAATTGGTGCCCTGTTCTTAAAGGAACATCTAAGTCTTTCTAAATGAAAAATCATTCAAACAGTATCTAATACTGGCAATTTTCCTCTGTCTGCTGCTAGAACTTATTGGCCAACTAGGTCAGACATTATTAAAGTTCAAGTGGCCCAGTGGGAAAAGTAATGGCCTTATGCTACTATGAATTTTAAATGCTGCCATTTCTATGTATTGCACCATCATCTGTTCTCGCACATCACTAAATTGTATAGAAGTTGTGGGACCAACCAGTGTCAAGGTCATAGAAGTGATGACTCTTCTCCAGTAGCCTTCTCAGAGCTTTGTCATACAGTTATTCTTATAACCCTGGCTATAGGCAGCCAAGCTGTGTGCACATGCCTGCATTTAACCTTTGTATTATCGTTGGAGAGTGTAAGCCTGCAATGCAGGATGTCTTTTTCCTCAAACTCCTTACTATTGGGTTTTATTTTTGATCCTACCAAAGGTATGAAATCAACTTTGATGCAAAGGCAGTTTTTAGTCAGTGATTCTTATTTAAACCTTTTGAGTTGAGCTGTTGTACAGTTTATTGAACTGGATATCAGAGAATATCAAAATTGATTAATGCTATAGTTCTCCAGATGTGCTTGAATTTTACCTAGATTTTAAATGTGGTGGTACGAAGTCTGAAATGAGCGTATCGGCAGGTACTACTTGTCATATGTATATATTTATGGAATTTTTATAGTATTAATATACTTGTAGTGGCAGTATTTCCCCAAAAGCACTGTACTGGCTTTGTAGTTCCTGAAGTAGTAGCTACTGATAATGTTTCATTGTACAGAAGGCTTCTTATGCAGAGATAATAAAACTGGTTTTGTATCCCAGACTTTAACTGGTGTAACTGGAAAGCTGTAACGTTGGAAGATAAAAACTTTACAGAAGTTACTGTGTTGTAACTAGAGACTTGGGTACTTTTGTGTCTCTTAGTTACTCCGATTCAAACTCACATATTGATTTAAACACATATGTGTAGACACATATATTGATTTAGCTTAAATTAGTAATTCACTGGCTTCCAATAAATCAATGTTAAATTTGTGAATGTTTAAGTACAAATGTGTACAGAGACAATAATCTGCTTTTTGAGAATTTTCATTCAGAGAAGTGACCACATGCATATTAAAACTTTTGGAAATACTTTAATATTGAAAGCTGCAGTGAAGAGAGGTTAAAGCTATAGCTATTCTAGAGGTCAGTGAGTCTTCCTCCCTCGTTTCATGTTCTTCCGTACTTGGATGCATATAAGCTGAGTGGTTCTCAAACTTCGATAGGTTATTCCTGAGCCTTCCTGGATCCTCATGCGGAACAGTTTAAGACTGCTAAGAACCCTTTTTCCCATCCTGACAATCCTGACATGTAGAAGAAATTCTGAGAATCCAGTAGTTGTCATCTCCTCTCAGGTGGGAAGTTCACCATCAGGCTGGCTTTAGTTGATTTACAGGTATAACTGTGGTGCTTGATAGCCTACATCCTGCAGTTCTGGGAAGCCAGGGAGGCTTTATCCATCCATGCATCTGTTACGCATTTCAACTGATGCTGCTAGATCTATTTGAAATCCATTATTGACAGAGTTTTTAGAAATAAGAGCAGATTGGTTAGCGTGTGATAAACAGTATAGAAACATTGTTTTCTTCAGGAGTCCCTGTTCCAAAGCGTTTGCAGTACAGAAGGTGAGAATTAAAAGGTTGTTTGGGTTTCTTTCAGGTCTTTGATAATGTAACAGGAAAAATGTATTTTAGACACACATTCTGGAATTTCAGGGTAGCTGTGAGAAGGATTCTCTTCCCCCCCTACTCATTTAAATTAATTAAATATATGTATTTCTTTCTTCACATAGATTCTTAATCCAGCATGGCAGCACGATGTAATTCTAGCCCTAAATTGTATGTATTACTTTTATTTTAAAGCTCAATATCGCATAATAAAAATATTTTAAAACTTATTGTACATGGAAAGGGGAAGTTCTTTTCCAGTTGTTAGAAATAAGAGACTCTTGCTGTCTGCTTCAGAAGATTTCATGAAGGGATATGACTAGCAGCACATACTGATGCTGGAGACTATGGAAGGGAAGAAACAATTTCTCCCCCTACCTGAGTTCCTGCAATAGCTAAGTGCAATGTGGTATGCCCTTACAAGAGAAGGTTTGGCACTGCTGCTTTGGGATTTCACACCTTCTGAATCTTGGAAATGCAACTCCTGCCCCCACCTGCAGGTTTCTAACCACTATATTTATTGTCTTAATGAGGTGGAATGTTCCATTTTGTGAAAGGGAAGCAATGAGGCAATTTTCTTTGGACATTTCACTTGTAAAAAAAAAAAATATTAAGGCTATTCTAAATATAGATAATATATATTTATCTCATGATGGACTTTGCACACAGTCTCCACTTGTGTGAATAGTCACTGGATGAAATACTGCAGTTCATGTTTACTTTTTTTTTTTTTTGGTACAAATCTCTCTAGATACTCTTCCTTTGTTCCATGGTATAATACATTAAATATAAAGCTGAATTTTTGCTCTTTCTGTTTTGGGCAAAAAGTGAGGAGTTAAAGGTCAGGGAAAGAAAACTTGTTTTAAAATGAATAGGTGAAACAAGGGGAAACTTGGTTTTGTACCTAAAATTTTTTATTTTTTTTTCAGTAATCTCAGAAAATAAAGTAGAAAGTGTAACTTTTAT
The DNA here is from genome assembly GCA_013398295.1 of Chionis minor. Taxonomy (NCBI): domain Eukaryota; kingdom Metazoa; phylum Chordata; class Aves; order Charadriiformes; family Chionidae; genus Chionis; species Chionis minor. The sequence goes on along the minus strand of VZSF01006979.1, from coordinate 841,482 downwards.
CTCTAAAGAAATAATTATTTGCAAGGGCTGATAATATAGTTTTTGCAGAAGTTGTCATGTTTGGATTTTCTTCTGGTGAGGCTGTAGTAAATGGCAAATATTAAGTTGGACAGCACCCCAAATCTTGGCTACATCTGCAAGCCTGCTTTGTTGAGAACATGATCTGAACCAATTAAATTCTTTTCATCCTTACTAGCTGCTTCTTGGCCAGAGTTTTATATCAACTCTAGTTATGAAGCACTGATCTGCATCAGCATATTATCTGTTACTAGTTTATATATGAATACTCATTGCAAAACAAAACATTTCTGAAAGACTCTCCAGGGATGATAGCATTCCTTCTCTACCAAATTCTGGAATTCATTAGAAAAGAATGGTGTCCATTTTAGTCTTACATATTAAATGACCAAAAGGCATATTCATTTTCCAGCACCAGACTTGCAGTTGTCTTTTTAGCTTGACTGATCTCTTAAGTTCTTAGAGATAATTTCTCTTATCTCCTGTTCTGGTCTGACTTGGGCATTTCATTCTAAATGTGGATGGGCTTTGATATCTGTAATATTTTTTTATGATAAGCAAATTTTTATATCTTTTTATCATTTGGAACCTAGAAATTACATTTCGTTTTTCTAAAATCAAAGCTATTATCTTTTTTTAAAAAACAGGCAGATTTTAGATTTCACAGTTTTCTGCCTAGGTCCAGTTATATACTGAGAAGAGCATAAAGTGCATCAGGCATTGAGACATCAACACAGGGTAGCAAAAGGTAAATTGGTTCATTATGGATGCTGGTGTGTATGAAAAAGGGGTATTTGAAGAGCAAGGCTGGTTGCTTTGAACAGAGCTCTGGAAGTTAGATCCATTACCATCTGGAATTGCAGAAGAAAATGTTTCCATGAAAGTGGCTGCTATAGAACTTAAGAGGAAAGTTTACTTGTTTTCCTGGAAAATAGATTTAGTTCTACAAGATGGATAACAAGTTAATTTATTAGTTATTTAAACTAGGTAGTACTCTGAATTATGAGTTTGGGGGTTTTTGTTTGTTTCAGAAAGTCAGCAAATCTGTACCTTGGCTCCACAGCTGGTGCTCGACAAAAGAGCTTGCTGGACATGAACACGTCTATATCCCTAGCCTTCCAGTAAGCCATGAGGCTTACTATGAAGTTTATTCTATAAGAGGCAGTAATGCAGCACTGAAATGTTACTCCGAATAAAAGATATTTTCAGCATTGTGTTTGTTTTCCTGGATATCTCAGCTATATTAATTTGTCTGCTCGTTTACCGCTTTGAAATCCTGTGTAGAAGCATCAGAAGATGGTTGAAGGAAGGAATCTGGCTGCTCCTGTAGAAGTAATGATAACTTACATGGCAGTATCCCTGCTGTCAATACCAGCAGTTGTGATCGTGCTGTCTTGCAATGCAAATGCCCGTTCATGACTTCTGTCCCCTCTCCAAGTACACAGTACTGTCTTTTTCAGTGCTTTCCGAAACCTTGATGTTTCAGTTTTCTGTCAGTGGCATCTTGCAATAGATGCTCCAGCTGTGTTTTGAGGAGCTGTTTCATTTTGCCAGTAAATTGTGGCAAAGGAATTGTGGCAAGGAGACGCTGAGCGTCAGATAAGTGATTTAAGTGTTTAAGAGAGGAACTATGCTAACTAGAGAAACATGGAAGCAGCCATGTGAAGATATAAATCCACTTCTCCTGGGGAAGGAGAAAGATCTTCTGGTAGTAAGGCTTGAAATTCTTTGCATGGTACTATTGAAATAATTCTCTTTGTCAAAGGCATAATGTTTTTGTACTGCAATCCAGTCCATATCCAACTTTTTCAGCTATTGGACTGAATTTTTTAGTGTTTGTGGTAAGTCCTAAATGATCTGAACAGTTGGAAGCATAGGAGAGGAGTGTTGGACTAAACTGAAGTAGGAGGGCAAAACCTGAAGACACCAAGGAACAAATAAAATGGACAAGAGTTGGGAGCGTGAAGAGAGGGATGATGGTCTTAATTCTTTTTGATATGTCAATGAGTATAATAGAATAACGGTACAGTAAATACCGTAATCACAGTGAGAAGAGCCTAAAAAATACAAAAATTTCTATGTCAGTGGAAGAGAGCTCAAATGAGAAGTTCAGTTAAATGCTGTCATGTTTTGTTCTGGTTTTTTTGACATCTTTTCCCTAAATTCAGTTCTACCATTACAACCATGTAAATCTGCCAGATAATAATAGTTACGTGGAGAGCCATTAGGGGGCCATATGTATCCAACTTATTTATAGCCCTCAGGCTTTTTTTCAAATAAATCAACTTGAAATACATTAACTTTGCATATGTATATAGCCCATGTAAGTATGTAATCTTAATTTATTTCTTTTGTTCACCTTCTAATGATTACATGTACATGTTGAAGGTTGCCATAATTGGATGGTGCACCTTTTGGGGAGGCATTGTGGTACACATCTCCTGGCCTCTGTGTCAAATGGTTTACATTTAAGAATATTTAAATTCTTGACTATCATAATTCATTTTTCTGTAATCCATGAATTTCATAAATCTGTTTGTTAGTTTATGTTGCAATCGTTTTTCTATGGTTTTAACATTCAGTCAGTGAGTACTCAAGGTGAACATTTTCATGTGTGAAACACTGGAGATCCAAGGCTCAGCTTACTGCTGTCATACATATGTTGCGCTGGGCAGACAAGCCCAGAATAACAGTGTTATGGTAAAAATGCTGTAAGCATGGATATGGATATGGATAAGAGAAACTAGTAAGATCATTACATAGCACTGCGTTAATCTAGTCACTTTTTTCCTAATGCTTCAACTGGTTGGTTTAGAGGTAACTTTTCATATTGTGCTACATAGGCCTACTGTCTGTTTAAACCTGAACAAATCAATTAGTCATTCTGTGCCTCAGTTTTCCCTTTTGAAAGTGGGAGTAAGACTTCCTTATCTTAAATTAGTATTTCTGAGGTGTGAAAATTGCAAGGAGGAGGGCCTTTTAAGTATTGAGAGAATATTCACTTTTCATGTACATATGATGTGATACAGGTGTTAAATTCACATAGAGGAATTCTGTCAGAAGAGCAAGACTTTAGACATTGCTGAATCTTTGAACTACCTATGGTATGCCTTAGCAGGTGAGTTCACGAAGGGAAAAATGTTAATTATTCATAATGCTTTGCTGTACCATAAAAGTTGATTTATTGAGACTATAATTTGTTCAAGTTGCATGTAGTAGGAAAATATATCAGGAGTAATTAATTGTATTCAGGATGTGATGAGGTAGATATATCCACAGAGGACAATTGAAAACAGTAGCGGTGTGATATAGATTGCCTTTCAGAAGGAAAAAAATCTTGTCCCATTTCTAAATGTTAACAATTCAGAGAGAAAAATTCCCACTTGGGAAGAATGCTTTCCAGGTTGCTTCATTGCCAGGTGTTTGACATTGAGTGGAGCCTTAGATGAATGAAGCTTATGGCAGCTTTTGGAAATGACCGGCTCCAGGGAATCTCGGCTTCCTGCTGTGAAAGTTTCTATTTTCAAAGCACATCAGTTTCAGTGGGAATGTTCCAGTGGTCCCATATGCTACTTCTGACAGAGGGGGAAGTTTTTAACCTGAATATGAGACAGCTACTGAAGAGGTTCCCTTGCTGCTAACAAAATGAATTTCAATATGTTGCCAATGAGCAAGCGGCATGTTCTCAACTGCTGGTGGAATTTAACTCCATCAATTATTAATGGAAATTTTGCTTTGTTTTCCTTTTTGCCTGTTCCCTTTTAACTCAGCTACCTACTCCTGATAGGACTTTGCGTGTTCTGAAGCTGAAAAGGGAATCACCCAAACAATATGTATCGTTTGCTTTGAAACTCTTGCTATATTTTCCTCCCCTCCCTGGTACGCTCTCTCCTTGACCTAGCAGCAGGAAGCCTTTGTCTGAGGTGTTCATCTGGAACAACTTTTCCACACTTGTTTTCATGTTCTGTTAGATTACAGGGCAGCAGGCCTACCTTTGAAGCTCCCTTCTCTTTTGTTTCTTTGCAGTGCACTCCAGTAATTAACTTTGTCCTTCTTTTATTTGTTCCAGTCAATCGCAGTCCACTCTGCTGAGCATCTTCTCCCAGGAGTACCAGGTTAGAAGTTTTCTCCTTTGTGAGGGTTGACAGGTGCCTAATTGAATGATGAATGTCCCTTTATTTCTTTGTAATTGAACTGCCAGCTTTCTGATTGGTTTGGAGGATGTTCCCTTTTCCACATCAAGCACCGCCTGAGTCTCAGTGGATGGCTGCCAAGCCTACCCATCCATCTGTCTAATAACATCTAGCCTTTGCTTATTTGGTGGACCTGTAATAAATTATGCTAAACCATTATTATTCTGACAATAATAATTTCCCTGTGTTGCGTGGTTCCATGTGCTAAATGTTTGCTGACTTGCACTGTCAGTGCTGCTTTCCATTGCTGACAGAGATGATGATAAATGACCATTGCCGGAGTGGCAGAAGGCAAGAGAGGCAGAAAATGGAGTCATTTATCATGAGATGACAGGTGTCAGTCAAGTGGCAAGTCTCTATGGAATTACTTTTTGTAGTTTTTCAAATAAGTTGTTTTTAAGCAATGTTAAAAATGCCAATTGAATTGTAAAACTAGAGTGCACCAGACTTAGATGGAATTGAATTGAGGGAAAATTAATACAAAGGTTGAAAGAGAGAACAAGTTTTTCTTTGCCCTCTGCAGCCTTCAGTAAACTTATTTAGATTCAATTATTGTGACCTTATTGGCTTTTACATATATGGTACATTGCAGTACAGTCTGAAGACGTTCAATTCAATAGGTAGATTGAATGTCATTTCTGTACAGAGTCTAAAAACATAGTTCAGTTTATATATCAAAGTGTAGCCAAGGAACATGTGTTTGGGTAGTCATGATTTCTGTGTTTTGATCTATGACACATTTGTAAGACTCTTTGTTTGTTTGTTTCTTTTTCTAGAAACAAATCAAAAGAACACATGCCAAGCATCACACCACTGAAGCTATTGAAACTTACTATCAAAGGTATGACCTCTCCACCCTGGTTAAGAGTATCATCAAAACTACTAATTGTTATGGCAATTACGAGTAAATTAGCTTATTAGCTTATGAAGCTAATTTTCTATAAAAATAAATTAAAAATTTTGGATGAGAAATACAGAACAGTTAAAAATGTTTCTCAGTGAAAAAGCAGAAATTTTTCTTTTGGTCGGTCTGATTACGAAAGAGTTTACTTCCTTGTCTCTAAGTCAGGATAAGCAAGTATTTTTTTACAGTGTGTGTGATAGCATATATTATATATTGTCTATAGTTTGTAATCACAGGATTTCTGCATCAACACTAATATTGATGAAGAGTTCCTTACAGCAAGGGAGCTTGTTCTGTTACAGTTGCTTGTACTTGTAAAACAACATTTGTGTTACATTGCAAAAAGTTACACGTTCATGTATTGCCAGTTAAAGCACTAATTTTTAGATCACTCCTGTTTTATCAACAGAAGTGTCAGAAGTAGCTTGTAAGGGAGGATGAAAACCTTTATGTCATTTTACAATATTTTACGATTGTTTGGATCTTAAGCTAATAAATTGTATTTGCAACACCTTATAGTTTGTCTGTTACTTCTATAGGCTTTACTAAAAATGTTGCAATGACATAATTGGGGCATACTGATAACTGGTAAAGATACGCAATTAAAGTATTACACTGTAGACTGACATATCTGAGGAGCTTGCATGGCAAGTTCATGCTTGTGATTATAGATGTCTGATTTTTATGCTTAATATTAATCTATATGAATCAGGATAATAAACAAAAAGCCTTCATTTGTAAACAATTAACTGTGCTTCCACAGAGTCGTATATTTAAAACCTAAGCACAGCCTGATTTTATCAGATACTGGTTTAGTATACCTAGTGTGACTTGTGCTGGTTTGAGGGTTTGATTTTCTTTAATTAGAAGTCGGGGGGTTTTTTTTGTAAAAAATTGTGCTGGATCACACTGCGCTTTCCCTACTGTTGATTCTTGTTTAGGAAGAATATTAGCTTAAAATTTTCTTATGCTAATAACCATGTGTATACAATACTATTGTTAATTAGTTTTCACTAGCACAGTTTCAGTGAAGTGCCCTATGTTAATTGTAAATGCTGTGTAAATAGCCCTTTTCTTAGAACGTGTAAATCATTTAGGTCACTTTTATGATGTATTACTAGTTCCAACAACTTAAACCTGAAATGTAGGACCAAATTTTGCTTTATGCAAAGCAGCAGTTGTATTGGTGTCAGTCAGGTTGTAGGTGTGATTAAGTTTGGCTCACATCAGGTAGGAGCATTTGGTCTCCTGTCCCCTTCTGTACTGTCTGAAGTATGATAGCAGCACATAACTAATGCATTATGTATGAAGCTATATGGTGGTGGTAGGGAAAAATCATTCTTTATGCTATTTCTGGGTATTTCATATTGCAAATGTGTTAACATGGCCGAATAAAATGCACATGTTTTAAAATCAGAGATGTTGTGGTTAATAGTTAGAAAACTCATCTCAATCCTGTTTTAGTAGATTTACTGTGTAGTATGTTTCATAAGCTACAGGGGCAGACTACTTGAGTCAGAAGCCAGTTTGAAATGCTTCAAGCATAAACATGACAAACATGTCTTCTCCTCTACTTTTTTGTAGCATCCATCTTACTGCTGTAAACCCCAGTCTGTGTGGTATGCTCCCTCCTATTCTTACCGACATACAAGCAGATAATTGTGCTTCCATTACTTTCTGAAGTCAGAAACTACCAATTTTTGAAGGTAGTCATTTCCAGTGGTCCCTGTTGGGAGCATGTAGAAGTACAGTTGAGTGGAGTATTTTCTGCTGCTCCGTTGAGACCTAGTAGTCTTAAATTTAGGCCAACACAAAGGCAAATTATGGCAAGGATCAGCAAGCTTTTCAGAACAGTATTGCCATCAGCATGTGAGACCTGTTAGTCCATGATGGAACTGCCAGTAGCATTAAAAATAATCTTGACAGAAAATTACTCCATTGTCAGCTGTAGCTTTGCTGTTCGATCAACTAGGTGCATGTTTTAGAACATTAATCTCATGTAAATCTTCCTGGTTGGGTGTTTTGTTTATGATCTCTCCTTTTTTCTTCTGCTATAAATTGTCAATATTTAAATATACACGAGGCATCTTGTTTTGTGTGGTTTTTTAATGTAGAATAGGAGTAGATTACAGCAAAAAGCTTTTATCGTTTCCTTTACTCACTAAGCCTCAGAATAACTTGCAAACAAAAGGCCCTCTAATCCTCTGAAGAGGTTTATGTCAAGGTGTTACACCCATTCCCCAGAAAGGTAAAATGATAAAGAATTTTAATGTCTGTAACTAATAAGCAGAAGAGTGGCTTCTGATGGATAGGTAATGATAGAGCTGGAAATGCTGTGGCCTTCTAATGATGTCAGTAATGATGTGCTATGCGAATACAGATAGGATAAATGAGCAGGTTCAAATGTTGCTAACTATTGTTCTTTTCCACATGGCTGCAAAGCACAAAGTGGCTTCCAAGAATATAGCTTATTCCCTTCAATTCCCAAGAACAGGTTTTAGGCATTACTGAAATGTAAACATCAAACACTGAAAGTAACAGAAGTGAGGAAGGCAATATTGTGTGAAGCCATGGTCAGAAACATCACTGTGTATCCATATTGACCTAATACCCCTAACTGGAAACATTAAGCCTTTGCCATTGATAGGATAATGACTTGCTATCGCTCTTTATTGGATCCTACATATTTCTTCTTTTATTTCCTCTTTAGAATATTAATTTGATTGTTAGAGTCTGATTTCACTAAAATAAGCCTTTACTATTTAAACTACTGCCCAGTTGATAACATTTGGATTAAATTTGAGAATTTATGTTTTTATTCGTAGTAGTGAATTGAATAAGATATAAAGTATGTCTTCATAGTTGAAGGTCACGTGGAACCCAAAATCTCTACTGTGAATAACAGAGGCTTATTTGTTTGTGATGTGTCTTTAAGTAGTAAAGATATAATTTTTTTTTGTCATTAAGCCAAAACTTTTTTTTTAATTTCATGATTTATTGTGGTTTTTAAGAGTGACTTAATTGAGATTGATGTATCTTGCAGGTGAATAGGAGACAAACTCTGGAGAGTTAGTGATTGTTTAAAATACTTATTTCTTAAAAGATTTCCCATTAAATACGCTGTACTGGGGTATTTTCCCCCAAATGAAAGAAATTCACAAGGGATACTAACTTGTATAAGCATCCTTTTCTTGCCACTGCAGAATTACCTGGCTTTGTCTTGTCTAGGTACCTGAATGGGGTGATGAAAAATGCAGCTGCCCCTGTATTACTGGAGCTGGCCAATGAGGTAATCATCTTTACTTTTTTCTTTAATCTTCCAGTGTAAAACCTAAGGGGCATATCTATAGTCACTTTAGTGAGAAAAGTAATTAACCTAAAAAAAATGGTTTCAAGGCACATTAGACATTTAAAATGGTTCCCCAGTCTGTTAGTACTTACAATAATTAGACAAAAAGCCCCATTTATTAATAAATCAGTTAATGTAATTAGTCTCCTAACTTGAAGGCAAATGTGTAAGAAACTCTGAATTTGTATTTTGCTAGAAATTTCAGACAGACCATAGGTCTTTAATGCACAAACTTACTAAATATTCCCACATTGATTAAATGGAGTTGCATCATTTTCATTTACATTTAATTCCTTGTTTTTAATAATGAAACCCATCTAAGATTATTTTTTTAAAATAATAGGAAGGGATAAAACAGTCCATTTTCCTGACTCCGTTTACTTCTATTCATACAGATTAGAGGATGGCTAATGAGAACTGCTTAATCCAAAGCAATTAAGCAGAATAAATTCCTCAGCATAGCCATTTCCTAGAAAAGCTGTTGTATGAAAAGTTCAATACAGTTGCAACTAAAATCTTGACAAAGTTATTGATGCTGTTTATTAATTAGAATATGAATCTGCCTTGGGATGCAAGGTGTTACTTGCTTTCGAAACTGATGTCTAAAGTACTGCCTTAAAGAAGACATAAGAAGTTTGAACGAGTGGCAGTAAGCCTCCTAAAAAAAATAAAAAAATAAATAAAAAAGGAAAAAACCTACCCCTTCCAAGTCTAAAACATTTATTTACAACAACAATACAATAGTTGATACTCCTTGAAACTGCTTATGCAACCCTCAAAGGGAAAGAATGAAAAGTATGCTGTTTTGTGTTGCATTTTAATAGAAAATGTAAGAAGGCAGAAAATGAGTGCATTAAAAATGATATGGCACTACGAACATTAAGTGTTGCAGTAGCAGCAAGTTCTACATGTTACATTAGTAAGAAAGAATGGTTTCTCTCTCATGTACATTGCTGCAGCTGGCAAATGAGCGATTACCTATCAATTACTAGAAGGTTTTAATGGTCTGTGAAGTGTCCACATATCCTGATCATACAGTTAGCATAGAATAAAGGATTTATTTCATGTTAGTGGTAATGTGTAGCTTCTTATCGTTTCTGGAAAAGACAAGTCTTAAAGTACTGAGAATAGAATGTACTTTTAATAAATAAGTACAATCTTACTAAGGATTTAGGTAAACAACGTGATTCGTGATATATCACACCCATATTGTATAGGAGCTGTCATAAAAATATTTCAGGCACAAAGGAATATATCTGTTACTGGTTCTTTGTATATTTTTTCCCATTGATTTAGAGATGATGCATATAATTTCTGACTCTAGTGAGCATATCTTTGTTTATGTTATACTAATGCATTTTTGCAATTCAAATCAAAGATATCCGCAGTTCAGAAAAAAAAAAAAAATTAAATCTAAGAGAAAGAGGAGATATACAAAGAACTTATCTGCTTCTGATTTCGTAGTAGCAGGTATATAAGAAAGGCAATGCATTTTGTGACTGCTGCCTAATGCATTAGGGAAATGTGGCAATAACCAGCACCAGATTACTGCTTCCAAACAATCAAGCTGCCATTTTTATATGATAGTTAATATTTAAATGACATACTCTTGCATCTGCTGACAATTGATGTAATGGTAATACTTTATGAGTCAATATATATTTAATCAGTGGAAACTGTAAAAATTGAT
>VZSF01006979.1:818828-826328 GCA_013398295.1 Chionis minor | reverse complement strand
CTTAACCAAGTTCAAAACCTATTATTCAACCAAGCACTGTAATAATTCTTCTGCCTATTACCTTATTAAATCTCTCGGATTATTCTATCAGTGTATGGAAGATTAACTCCAAACAAAACTGTGGGGCCAAGGGGAGAGGGTGCCTTATACAAGCATAATGAAACCCTTTAAACATAACATCATATATTGCAGTTATCTCTCTATCCTAAAAAGAAAAATAAGATTGATGTTGTAATTAAAATAGATAAATTCTGTAGTTAGAGACTTAGGATCCTTTAAAGACATTGAATTCCAGGCTGCAAAACAGTATTCTGGATGTGGGCTAATAAATGCTAAACAAAAGGGATAATCTCTTCCCCCAGTCTGCTGCCTCTGCTCCTTTGAGTAAAGACCAGCTTGCTGTTGTCCACCTTCTCTGCCGTAGTACGGTGCTGGCTCACATTCAGCTTGCTGCCCCACCAGGGCCCCCAGGTCCTTTTCTGCAGAGCTGCTCCCCAGCCACTCTGTCCCGGCTTGCATTGTTGCCAGGGGTTCCTCCTTTCCCAGGTACAGGACTCTGCATTTGCCCTTATGAAATTTCATGAGATTCCCGCTGGTCCATTCCCTAGCCTGCCTGTCTAGGCCCCTCTGTACGGCAGCCCTGCCTCCCAGTTTGGTGTCATGTGCAAACTCGAGGAAAGTATACTCTTTTGCATCCTCCAGGTCATCGATGAAGATGTTAAACAGGAATAGAAATTCATAGTTGCAACTCCATAAAGAGGAAGAAGTGCAAAAACCTACAATTTTTTTTTAATCTTGCCTTTTCTGCCCTGTTTATTTACACTTCTGTATGACTCCCTGCTATTGATTGTTAACATGACAGTAACATGTAGATAAGGTCAGAATATCCTCCCAATTTCCTCTACTTTCTCTTAGCTATTAAATAAGCAACTTCAAAAGAGAAACCAATATCATCAGGCTTTCCACACTCAGCTTTTGATGAAATGTTTTGGTTTCTTTTAAAAAAAGGCAATTAGGTGCAGTTTGTATGCTCAAGTTGCACAGTTGAGCAGAGCAGTACTAGTATCCATCCCTTCTGTTGAAATGCATCTACAGTCCACTTGGCAAGTGAAGGCAGAGAGATGGAAGGCAAGAATTAGAAAACAGTTCCAAAACAAGCATTCTGCAGCATTATAAATTGCACAGTGCAACTGTAATTATTAAATTTTAGACAGTATGTATAATAAAAGGTAATTCAGAACTCTGACTTCAAAGTTGTCTAGTATATTTATACAGCATGCATAACATAAATAATCTATTTGTTCTGAGAACTCTACCTAAATGTGAGTTCCTTGTACGTTAACAATCCTTAACGTGCATAAAATTAATTTCAAATTTGTATCACCATTGCTAGAAAATGCTTCATACTTAGCTTTTAGAAATTATTTTCAATAATTTCTAAATTAGAAAGAGCTCTGAAAAAGCTCTTATGCAAGAATCTCAAATTGCTTCAATCTCCATGAATTAAAATATATATTTGAGTAAGTCTTATTTCACATTTTTCCATATTACTAAGTGTTTGCTACCTGATATATATATTGTAGGAATATGCTTCATCTTTCAGAAGTGTATTACCATTGACTAATTATCTGAGTGCACTAATGCAGAATCCATAGAAAATAAGGATTTGGTTTCAAGCTGAGTTAGCTTAGAGTTATGTTAAAATTTGCTATGTGCCTAACAAGTCTAGACATACAACAGGGCAAATCACTAGTCTTTCAGGCTGTGCAAATGCTAAATTCAATATATTTCTGATTGTAAAAACAATCTTGAGTATAACACTATCTTCACTTTATGTCTACTGAGTATGCAAAAACTTAAATTGCAGTAGGTTGCCCTCTAGCAAAAATTACAGGTGCACAGGAGGTCTTGGCAATGTTCTGTTGTACTTTTTTCCACATGGGTGAAGTTTTGTTCAAGCCAATTAGTATTAGAAAACAAGACCTTTTTATTTAAGTCAAGACTATTTTGCTGGGTGACTTCTGACTTTGGTACATTAAGTTTGCATTCTGTTGACTGACAGTTAATTTCATTGTTCAAAAAGGTAAAATTCCATAAATTACAGTTTGGACACATATTATTAAACATAGAGTCTTGAAAAAGCATCATTTTTAGTACTGACCAATGATAGTGTTTCTAAACAAGCATTTGACATTACTCTTAATTTTTCCATTTCTTCATCTTCCTATCTTTGAATTCATACCAATAATGCAGAATATTCTTACAAAGGCAGGGGCAGGAAGTGTACCAGATGTTTAAGCTGTGCTTCCAGAAGTAGAAGTTCCCTCTCTGGAAAAAAAACCACCAACCAGTTTTTAAACATCCTATTACTGTGTATCTTCCTCTTGACTATAGAAAACATCCATGTTCCTTTAGTTGCCTTGGTGAGAATGCAAAGACAGTAGGATAGGGACAGCTTTCAAAGCAGATTAGTTGCGCTAGTGAAAACAAATTATACGTTCTCAAAACAGAAACAAAAAAAGATTCCTCTGCTTGCATGTCCAGAATGGATTTTGCCTCTGAAATTAGAGTGCACTCCAGTTCTTTGATCTGCTTGTCAGTATTTCACTCGGTCTCTTTTTAGGAATGGAGAACTATTTTTCCTTCACCATTAGATTGACTGTTAACAAGCCACTTCTTTAATTTGCCATGTAATAGTCTTGTCGCGTAGGGATGCTGTTACAGAACAGGTCTCATGCAGGTATTCAAAGCAAATTTCTCTTACAAGTAAAAATTGGCAACTGAATTAAAACATTAGCTGAAGAAACTGGGGAGCGGTTCTAGAAGAGTCCCAATATTGAATGTATGCAAGCAGCTTATTTCCATCCCATTAACTCTTGGATGGGAAAAGCACAGTGGAACAGAAGCAGGAGGTTGAGGCTACAATGCAAAAGAATAGTTTTCATATGAGCAGTTTTACTGTATACTTTGAACATGAATACTGACATTAATTTAGTGAAGCCAGCACCCTTGGTCTTTCTTTTCTTTTTATCATGTGAAAATACTTGTTTTTATTTCCACTTATGCCGGACAGCATACACAACTGAAGTGATGCTGACATGACCAGGTTTCTAACCACTACACACCACGTTCTTCTTGATGATCTTGAAATACCAGCTTACTCACTAGCTATGCCTGAGTTTTGGTCCAAATACTGCTCCCAGTTTACAAATGAAACAGCTGAACCATGAACAGGTTAATTAACTTGGCCACAGTCCTATAGAGAGCTTGTGTCAAAGCAAAGACAAGGATTCAATCTTACGCTTGACAGGCATGAATTTATGAGAGCTAGATACTTCTGAATCCACATGTACTCATTCCCTGCTTCCTCTTTAAGCTAGAAGGGGAAAAATGGATGAACACAAAATGAAGGGCAATTTTTCTTTTTAACCTCTATAAGTCTGTTGTCCACTTTTTCAGAGAAAATTCAGTAGCTTTTCTATAATACTGAGCAAGGCTCAGTCTTCGTGTTTCTGTATAAACGTCTGATGAATGTGGCCTCAGTAGTGCGCTGATAAATCGGTGCTGGAGAGAATTTTTCTTGAGACAGTATTGCTGAGAAAAGCTGTTTGCCTTCAAATCCTAAAAGTTACTTTTATTTGGACTACTCCAACTTCTCTTTCTAGAATATATTAGAGAAAGCATCTATCCTAAGTAGACAAAGAACATGCTTGGTGTTAAGCATTGCACATTGATGAGCTACATGACCAATGTCCTCTCAGATTTTAATCATGGCCCTCAACTACAGTAAGTTGTTTCTGTTTATAGAAATAGGTATCTTCAAACTCACAAGAGGTGAATATCCTTTAATGTGAAATGCATTCCTTTCGTAGCAGGTTCGCTAACATCCGTGAAGCTGTCTTGCTACTTCATCGTAACTTACCAACAGCAGCGGGAATGGGCCTTGCTGTCTTCTCTAAAAATGCCCTTCACTGCAAAAATCCTAATTTAAATTTCTTTCTGAACCTTCCTCTAGCATATATGCAGCGTGCTGAAGCACGAGCATTAAATCCCTGGAACATCTTACCACCGGTTTTGTCCTGAATAACTACAGCATCCATGTCCTTTGTATTGGAGGAGCTAGAAAAGCGTTGCGTGACTTAACTATGCTCTATTTCAGAATGACTCTGCTTGAGCAAAAAGCTTAAAAGCTTAAAAGGATGCTGAAGGCAATGCCTGAAGGGTGTTACTGAGACATCTCAATTAAAAAGAGATACAACTATACAACAAAATGCAGGAAGTGTCAACAGAAAGGGAGATCCAAATGTTTGACATCCTCAGAACTGTTTTAAACAGCCAATGAAAAACACCAAATAAACCACTGAAAAGGAGTTGAAAAAGCATTGAAAACCAATGAAAAGTAATTTGCTGAGAGCTGCTCTTGGGATTTTTTCCCCCATGTAGGATCCATGGCACTGAAACCTCTCCTTAGGCTAGGTCTTCCAACCTTTATGTTAAAGTAAAGCAAGCACCTTCTTCTCTTCCTTTTTGGGTCACCTTTCTCCAGAAAATGGTAGAGCCTGCAAGCAATAAACTTACCAGAGCTTAATCACTTCTTTGACTAAGGAGATTGTAACCCAGTATTCAAAAATCACAAGAAAATAAGCAGGTCAGCAAAGTGTAACGCTGCCAGTTGAGGTCTCTTCTGATTTTTAAATGAATGGTTAAAACATCAGGTAAGCCAGACGATGCAAAAAATATATGTAGAACCCTCAGGCAGGAGGGGAAGACATGACATCCTGGCCCTACTCAGTGGCATTCCTTCATGGTTGCAGCATGGTCAGCACTGTGCTCTTTGATGCCTTTGAGACTTTGATTCATCTCAGCAGCAGAACTTTGGGCTCCTGGGTTAACCCGCAGCTGTACAAGGGAGACTTGATCAGCTGAGGTGAGTTCACTGGAGAGCCACCAGGGTGGTAAGGGGGCTGGAGCACTTGCCCTATGAGAAGAAGCTGGGAGAAGAGGTGGTTTCAGGGGAGCTGAAGAGCAGCCTGCTGGTACCTGTGGGGAGGTTATTAGGAAGGCAGATGCAGGCTGTTGACAACAGTGATTTGGTGGTAGGATCAGAAACATGTAGAAAGTGAAACAAGAAACGTGTACAATTTAACAACTTTAAATAATTTTTGTGGTCTATTAATATTACCTATTCTGCTTTTTGTTTCCCTAATGTAGGTGCTCATTACTTATAAAATGAATTTTTCAACAGATTTTAAAGATGAAAGTTTTCTTGTGTAATTAGCCCTTGGACTTGTTTTGGGAAGCCTTAAAATTATGGTGTTAAAATAATAAGTGCTGTTTTCCAAATTTTATTGCATATGTATGACTAAAGAAAGAAATATGATCTAGGTGTGATTATCTAAGGAAAAGTCCTACAGAAGGTTGAAATTGAACATAGTAACTGTAATTATCTAAAAGGAAGTCTATTACTGTATGATAAAACTGTCAAAATAATGATTGGGGACTTCTACAAATCATGCAGAAGATCAATAAAGCTAATCCTACGTCACAGCTTGAGAATTTAGAAATTGTATTTTGACCTTAATTCACGATGGAGCCATTCAAAACATATTTAATAAATGGGTAATAGTACTTCTTCTTAATTGAAAATTAAAACTATTCCTCAATAGTTTTCCCTGGTGAAATAGGGAATATGTTTCTGGTCCACATGATGTGCATGTTACTTTACTGATTGCTTACTCTTTTTAAGGAATTATGAGTTGACTTTAATCTGTTATTCATATACACTAAATTTGCAGTGATACCTCTCCCAAAAATTTTTCTGTGGCTCAATAACCCTGTTTGGGTGGGTTAAAAAAAAATCTAGCCCTTTTTTCCCTGCAAGTTACTTTATTCTCCATTCTGTTATCCTACTATATCTGAATGGCTTCCAGTAGTGTGTTAAGCTGTATGATTGTATACTTGTCAGGTGTTGTTTGTTCTCTTTTTTTCTCCCAAGGAGGAGAAGCATAGGCAGCAAAGTGTTTGGTTTGGTTTGGTGGGTTTTGCTTTGTTTTGTTTTAGTTTAGCATACATACATATATTCAGAAGAATCTCCATTTCTTCCTTTCTTCATTCCCCACTACATATAAATTTCGCTCTTACAGTATGAGTTCTATTGGCATAGAGAACTACAACCTTTCACTGCTTGGCTAAAATACTGTTCTTCTGCAGTCTTCCCATGAAGAAGGGTCAGGGGAATATTGTGGAATGTAGTTGAATTTGTTTTCTTCAAATCACTGTTCCCTGTGTAGTTAATGCATGTGTCTAACTTTTTAAGTGGAAATTTTTAAACTTGAAACTTTTAAAAAAATTGGATGAGATATGTTTTTAACTTGGCACCTGGTCCTCAGATAGGTGCCAGAATAGATCTTTGGTAAAATGGTTGTTTTTACCACGATGCAGTTACAGCATTACTTGTCTAATTAATTTTTCTTGGCTGAGTCACATTATGTATTAATGTGATAATTGTCGTACCAGATCAATTAGCGATCTTTACTTAATCATAAAATTGCTTAATTTAGATAACAGTTGCTGCAGCAATGAATGCAGCCCTAGTTGTGATAGGTTTCACAAAAATTCACCGAGATTATATTTCTCGCAACTCTGCCCCCAACAGTTACAATCTAGATGAAATGTTGCTTCTGTCCATCGTACCGCAAGATGGGAAAACAATAAATGCAGTAAGGCATGTCAACCTTCAGAAAGTGGCAAAACCACCTATACATTGTTCCATAGGCCAGGATCCTCTGCTTGACAGTGGGTAGTACTGGGCATTTTGGCAAGCGGTATTTTCATGTGGTGGGAGGAGGGGGACCACAATTCTCTACAGTAGGCACTTACAGATAACCTTTACCCATGCATCTTTTGTCTCCCAAAGAATTTCTTAAAGCAAGTAGTGGCTTTTCTTCTGTATCACTTCCAAAATGCTGTCTCTTTTTTGAGAGTAGCTACTCTTTCAGTTTGCTTGGTTTTCTTTTTATTTTGAATACACACAACTCTAACTATGCAGCAGTTTTTAAATCCGGGGATGTCCTTTTCCCTGATGTTTTGTAGCTATGAGTTTCATGAAAGTGTATCTTTGCATAGAAAAAAGGTCTAAATACTTTCTTCAGAGTTCATCAGATGTCCATGGGTGTTCTGACACTCAACAGAAATGGTAAGCAGTGGTGTCTGGGGTTTTGTGTGTGTCTTCTAAAATAAGTGTTTCATGTGGCCAAGCTTTACAAGTTTTTTCACGCCACCACTGATTCTTTTCTGTCTTTGAACCCCAGGTTCAAATGTCCAGTGGACATTTTTGAGATAGGATGACAGAAATGAATGTTATGGTTCCAGGTGAGTCTAAGCAGGACGTATGAATTATAAGGAGCTTGGTGATATTTCCAAGTCCATTTCTTCTTGTTCATCCTAACTAGAGTCAGTCGCTAGGGAATGCGCAAACTTGTTTTAGGCAATTTAGAGACT
>VZSF01006979.1:726328-813828 GCA_013398295.1 Chionis minor | reverse complement strand
GTTCAGATGTACCAATCTTGGAGAAAAATGAGCAAAGAAATAAAGCAATGAGCGTGCCTTCCAGGTCTAAGCAGTTTAAAGGGTAGATTGCTGACAGTACTTTGTTCTCACATCAGCCCTTTTTCCCCTTATAACACAAGAACAGCAAGATGTAAGTTCACAAGGCCATCACAGTAACCTTAATGCTGTACTGCAGCTGTGTTAAAATGTAAATATGAGGTGTTCTTTATCTCCTTTGAACGCTGTTACATTTACAGACTTTTTTCCACGTAGTTCATTTTTTTAGGTGAGCTTTGGTTATTTCTGCTAATGTGCAAAATTGTAATTAAATTATTACTTTATTTTTTGCATAATTACAATACACATAGAAGTAATTTCTTCATTTAAAAGAAACATGTGTTAAATCCCTCTTTTCTTTACTATCTTCAAACGATTATTCAGTTTGACCACAACTAGAAGGAGTATAGCAGCTGGAGTAAAAAGATCAGATGATCTGCTTTTGTTTAAATGTTCACTAGTGTCATCTTACTTTTCATTAAGTAAGGAAGAGATCTATGCAAGAATAGTGTTTCAATGAAGTTTATTTTCTGACAGTCATTATTGTTCACATAAAAGCCTTAGCACTTCCACGCCGTTTTGTTTTTTACACAGTCAGCCTGTTGGTATGCTGCCACCCCAGTAACTGGCTTTCTGAAAAAAGAATTACAGTTGAAGATACCTTATCTTAGCTGCATAGGTAGTACAAAATCAACAATATGCAGGGGTTTTGTTTAATTTTGAAGGACCTTACATAAGTAGATAATGTTTATGTAAGAAGGAAAGATAATATATTGAATGCTAGTATAGTCGCGGTTGTGTTTGATTCCTTTTCTTTTACAGGCTTAATTTAAAACCTTGTAGAACCAATGTGACATCAGCATAATATAAAATTCACTGTGTCAATTCATTATTACTCTGATACAGGTAAAGAATAGCATGTCTGTTAACTTCAAGTGAGAAACTGAAGTTGACAGTCTTAGAAATAGAGGAAATTTATTTTGCACCTGTAGCTCATTACTCAAAGTAGTCTCCAGTTAAACATTTTCCTCATGTGAATTTGTGGGCTTTTGCTTATTTCTGATCAGTCGTAAAATAGCTTAATTTTTTCATAATGGAGTCATGATACTTACGTCAGTAGCCCTTCTAAACAGTGAATTCTACTCAATCTTCCCCAGTTACGCTCTTCATTATTCTACCATTTTATCAACCTCAACTGGCAAACTGTTACTTGTGTATTATTCCTATCTACTAAAAAGTTATTATTTTAATTTTTAGTGTTAATAAAGTAAATATATATGCCATCTTCTAGTTCACATTTTCAAAGTTTTTATCCTGTGTACAAAACACATTTTTAACAGTGTACAAAAGCTAAAGTAAAATGCCTATTGATTCTTACTATTCATTCACAAAAAGTAATGTTTGTTTCATATGAGATGAATAGGATACAAAAATGTAATATGGCGTGATTCATCTGGAGGTATTTTGCCTTAGTATATCATTCTCTTTAAAAACATTTGGACAAACTTTTGTTCCTGCCTATGATGATGCCATTTTTTGGTGCTCTTGCAAAGCCTTTAAACTCACATTGGGTTGTATATTCCTTTGCATTAGGGTGTTGTTTTCTAAACAAAATATTGTCTTGAAAATACTACTCTTAACTAAATGTGATGCTTTTAGGAGGCAACATTTGGGAAGAAGATTAAAACAACCATCTCCTTTACTGACAGCAGAGTGTTTACACACATTCATTCGTAGTAGCAGCATTGCTGCTTATAGGGCACATCCCTTCATGTCACAGGTTCCAGGAGTCCTTTTCACAGTGTCGTCTCAGGCTTTTGAGTCAGTCACTGAAGAGAGTGGCAAAGCTTTGGGACTGAGTTGGGGTGAAACAGATGAAGAACAGCAAAAGAGTAGTTTTTCACTTTGTTTACATGACTGAAGCACACACAGGTTAAAGGAATTTGCCTGAAGTCACACAGGAAATCTTTGGCAAAGCTGGAAACCTTGCTAGTCTCAAGCCTGGTCTACACTGAAGAATTCAATGGTATAAATATACCACCAGCTGAACTCTAACAGCAGTTGTTCCCAGGAAGGAGGCAGCTTGTGCTTGTGCAGCAGTGTTGTTTTTCCTGTGAGAAATTGTAAAATGAAATGTTTGGTGTTTTTAGAAGGCATTTTTCTAGAATAAAGTCTTTCCACTCCTATTAGTAATTAACTGGTATGTGCAACTACCCAGATTAAGCGTCTGGAGAGAAACCAGAATGCCAGTGCTTACAAGGACTATATTTAAAAATAAACTAAAGGCATCTCCTGATTTCTGTTATTTTTTCATTGTAGTATCAATGTCAGTGAATAAAAGACCGATAAATAGTCCTAAATTCACTTCTGATTTCTTTCGTGGTTTAGATTTCTTTTGTGGTTTAGATTTAGGCATTTGAAATTATCACAGAAAGCCTTTTGCGAGCTTTTAATATAGTCAAATAAACGTGTCAACTCTAAATAAGTAAAGAAATAAATTTGAAAACTACTAAACTGGATTCATCAAGTCTATAAAGTGCTTAAGATTGTTGAGACGAAGCATTGTTTTTAAAGGTTATTTTGAACTTTTACATATCTTTTGCCGTAAGTTCTCATAGGATATGAAAGTTAGAGTTACATTTTCTTTATCCTGAGCAGTTTCTCTAGCAGCATGATGCTTCTGAAGCACAAACTGTCCAGTGAAGTTGAATAAGTAAACAAGGGCCTGCTTTCACCCTATGCTAATAAAATGCTTTGGTGTTTCAAGACTTTTAAAGTTAATCATATCAGAATGGGTAAGTAGCTATAAGTGTATAGGTTTGTAGCTGCTGGTTGGATAATTTTCAAAATTATCAACATCATCAATGTTTTCCTTATAAAAGTACATCTCTCTCCCTGCCAAATGGATAACTGAGCTAACAGGTCTTTTGTATGTTTTTATTCTTCATTTCTCTAGCCTCCAAAACTCTTATAAATAGTATGCTACGGGACCCTTCTCAGATTCCAGATGGAGTTCTAGCAAATCAAGTCTATCAGGTATTAATCACAGTTGTCTTTTTTTCTTTTTCTTTTTTTTTTTTTCCTGTGGCAATGCCGTTATCTGCCTAGCAGAGTAAAAAGATTTTAAACCTCATTTAATTACTGGCATAGTAAACTATCAGTGAGGTCAGGGTGCACCATAAATGGCAATGTGATATTTGTGAGGGGAGCATTTCACTTTTTAATAGCTTGCTTTTATAGTGAATAAAAGCATGCAGTTTTTGTTTTCTGTGATTAAATCTGAACGGCATCTGATAGCCTTTTTGAAGAAAAGTAATTACTGTTTTTAAGATACTGTTTAACTATAATGGTTTTGTAGTTGCCCATCACTATACTATTTCTCTTATTTGTCTGCAGTGTACTGTGAATGACTGTTGTTATGGACCACTGGTGGACTGCATCAAACAGTATCCTTTCCCATAAAATTTTAGGTGCACAATTGACGAGCTTAGACTGTGTGGAAGAGATGTGTCTAGCTCTAACCTGACATAAAGTTCCGCTTCACAAAACACGTTTCATACTCCTCTGTTTTACATTCAATCAGCTAGAGGGTCACTGAAGAGCTTTCTCTTACATTGTTTAAGAAAAATCAGACGGACCACGGGAAGTTGTCAGTTCGGTGGCTACACGTTCATATGCCTGATTGAACCTCTTTGGTTTTGATTAGTTGAAATGCATGTCTGGTTTTCTATTAAGACTAGTTGACCGTGCTTTGAGCGGTGCAGTTGGACTAGGTGATCTCTGGAGATACCTTCCAATCTCAACTATTCTGTGATTAAATTAGTAAGTTGCGTAGATGGCGTTCAACATTGTGGCATTGCTTTGTTATAAATATTAGTTTAAATTGGAATATTTTCAAGTGCAGTTCAGGTGTGATTGACTGATTAATATTTTTAAACTCATATCTGACATTCCAGTGCAGTTCTTTTACTTTCTCTTCTTAAAGGAAATGAAGATAGCTCTTGAAAAAACCCTAAGTAGCTTGAATTTTAGGGGATTTTTTTTTCATGAGGTTGAAATGGTTAATTGGAGATCCTCTGTATCCAGTAAGAATACTGGGGGAACTCCACAAAGTACTGAGTATTCCAGACTAAGATTATAATTTGTTAGGAATGATACTTGTGACTCCATATCTGTTTTAATAAAGTTCTGAATGAGTAGCTCTTCTGTTTCGGTCTGCTATCAAAGGAACAATTTCAAAACCATGGCCTGCTGTCACTGAGCAGACTAGCAAGGCAATTCCCTCCCAAGCCCTAGAGAATCCTTGCCTATATCTATGTGTGCAATTTGGGGGAAGATCTTGATTTCACTGTATATTTGCAGGATAGGAAAGCTACAGTGATGTTTAGTTATGCATGAAAAACAACACCTTGTAGTTTTGATACATGTGGTGGTCACCCCTTGAAAATGTACTCTTTCCATTAGAAGTACCTGCCTAGCCTCTACTACAGCTTGCGTCCTGCTCCCTAATTAACAGCAGCAGGATAGAGTTCTTTTTGTATTTGTATTTTCTGGTTTTAATCATAATTTTAAGTATTCGTTGAGACGGTCTTCAACACTAAACACAGCTCTCTCAAAGTGGATTAATCTAATGTTACACTTTTTAAAAGGTTGTTGATCACTAATTTTTATATCCAGAATTTTAAGATTGTTTTGTTGATGAACAATGTGGCTGTAGTCTTTTGAAAGTGTCATGTTTGAAACTGATAACACATATGTAGAATTATGAACAGTTTTTAGGAATAACTTGCCTGCAGTCTAAAAAGGGCTTTTCTGTTCTACTTAGATTCTGTCTCAAGTGAAGTTACTGAATACACAGTCAATGAATGAGAGTAATGAGGAGTTTTTCAATTCCATTTTGGTGTAGAAATGTTTAATACTAAGCTGTGCGAGTGCATTATCTGCAAGTATGTTGCTGAATTAGATGTTAATTTTGAGGTGCATAAAATAGTTAAAAATCAATTTAAAGTTAAGGTTTTAAAAGCATAATGTCTTTTGAAGGATTGCATATTGATTTTAAATATAACTATCTAATTGTATATGCATGGACTAAAGTATGAAGTCAACCTCTTTGTAAATGCCAAGAGGCTATTTTTCAGTAATAGTTCAGATGCTTACGGGAAACTAGGCTGCTAGATTGCATGAGTAGAAAATGGCTTGTGAGGTTATTTACAAGTTTTGCCCCATGGTCATTGCCATACATCAATAACAGGTATTATTATAGACTAAGTCTAAGTGTTTCTGCTTATGGTGCATTATAAATCCTGTTTGCAGTATTTTTCTTACATTTTTTCTGTTCTTCATTTGCCCCTTTTATTCTGTAACTGCTAGTAGAGTTTAACATAATATATAGTTTCAAATGATAAAAACTGTATGTATATATATGAAATGATTTCGTATGATTAGGTTTTTTGCTGTTCAGCATAAAATGTTGCTATCACTTAAATAATTAGTGATAAGGTGGTCTGTAGTTTACCTATTCAGAAGTTACTTTAAACAGAATTAGGAACTTAACTGTTTCTAATGTAAGATCCTTTGTCATGATGTTCCATAAGATTCTTCTTAAAGGCTTCCAGGGTAGAACTTAGACCTCCAGGAAGATATATTAAAAATATTTGATGTGGTGAGTTTTTTACATATTGCTAAGAATAGCACATTGGATCAACAGGCCGTCAGTGAAGTGAAAAGAACTTCACTATAAAATATTATTTAATCCTTCTCTGACATTAGTTCATGCTTCTGAAAAATCAATTAAAAGGATGTTTTGTTACAGTAAGATGTTTCAGATGAATGTAGTGCCTGTCAGTTTCAGAACATAAAGAAAAAAACCAGTTTATTTCATTCTTTGCTGAATTAGAGAATTGATATGCTAGTCAGTAAAGAGCAATTTTAAAAGTATTTAATGACATGTTTTAGCTCACACTTTCTTTTAAATTTGAAGGAGAAATAAAGCAAAAAATAGAAGTATTACCCTTATTTATACTGAATAAATATGATCTAATGGGTCTTCATTTTGTAAAATGTGTGCTGATGATACAGCAGTCTGATTTTCACAAAATGCTAAACGCCTCTGAAAATCCCTGCAAGGAATTTCAGAACTTAGAGTTCAAATCACTAATCACTTAAGGCCAATAAATGTTATCATTAATTACTTTACCGGTGATGTTTTTCTGAAGTTGGTTCTTCTCCAAAGTAATCTTCCATTTCTTAACCTAAAACTATCAGTGCTATTGGGCATGAGCATGAAGTCTTGCTGCGAGAAATGCTTTTGGAAAAAAATCTCTCTTTCATAGGTAAGAATCTATAGTAGAGACCAGCCAGTGAATCCTTAACTTCAAAGATTTCAGTGACTGTTTACTTAAGAAAAAAATAAGCCTCAGTGCTCTTTGTATTAGGTAGTAAAGGAAGAGTAAAAAATGATTGATGCTGTACATGTTATCTTTTATTGATTTAGAACTGAGCAGGAACTCAGTTACCTAATACCCTGTATATACAGCACATGCACAGGCTTGCAATTAATATTTTATAGAATAAGTAGCTGAAAAAAATGCTTTAATATCTGCTGCAGTATTACTTTTGGTGTCATGAGATATTAGCCATAATCTAGGCCTTATGAGACTTAGGAGGAAGCATAAGAAATATTAGCTTCAAAATGCTTTATGTATTAAAGAACTGCTAGGGGATTCACTCATTTAGCTTTCTGTGCAGTTTCTGCCGAATTTTGCCTCCTGCCTCCCGACCAATGCAAGCACTTTTTTCACAATCCCTATATTTAAAGTTATTTTAAGGATTAATTAGTTAGGAAGTTTTTTCATTTTTTTCTTTTAGCCTGCATTACGTTTCTCATATGTGAGCATCATTAAAACAATGATTAGTGTTTAAAGCATCATTTCTCTTATTGTGATAATAAACTTAACAATGACTTCTTAAATCTTGTTCCTTATGTGATGAGACAATAACAAAGTGCAATGCTGTCTTTTGTTAATGGTTGAGTGTTGTACTAAATTTGTGTGATCATTTTGCTGGTTTTACCAGAAACTGTGATCTCTCCTAAAGCTAGATTTAGATTAGGATTTTCGAAGCCCTAAACAAATGTAAGAAATTAGAAAGAGTATTGCATTTTTTAAAAGATTTGTCCAAATGATTAAAGAACAGAGTTAGTGTGCTCTTTTATTTTGGAGAAAAGATTAAAAAAAAAAAGACAGGAATAACTATTCTATACAAACTTGCAAATGATACTATGAAAATGTGAGGAGGCAGTTTTTCCTTCTTGGCTGTAAGAGCAGAGATACAGATAATAGGCTTAAGCTGTAATTGCAGAGATGATGTTGACTTAAAATACTAAACAGTTCTAGGAACAATAAGTATAAAACAAGCTGCCCAGGGAAGGTTATGGAATCACCTTCAGTGAAAAATTCAAGGCTAGACTTGACACTCATCCATCAAAGCTAGTAATGAAATCAATCCTGTCACGATACAAGGCAGTGGACTAGATGACTCACTAATGGATCCTCAACCCAACAATTATCATTTTATTTGGCTTGTGCAAGCTTGTGTAGTACACAAGTCAGATTTAAATTTTAATGTTTCATGACCTTGGATAAGCATCAATTTTGTCTTTAGAAATAAGCTCTAAGGAATCTGTGCTGTCAAATCAAAATATCTAGAGTGGCTTAACTCATTAGTATGTAAAGATATAAATTACCTTAATTTATTGTTTACGTTTTATATACACTGAAGTGTTGTTAAGTCATGATTTAAGATACGTTAAGTGGTTGTATTTATTATTTCTATGCATTGCATGTGTCTCTGAAGTTATGTGTGATTTTTTTTTATTTTTTTTTTTACTTTTTAAAAAAAAGCTTTTCTGAGGTATCTGCAAGAAGAACCCTACTGAACCCTCCTTACAATAAAATCTTCCCTTTCTAAAAATTAGTTCCAAAACTACTTGAAGAAAACCTCAGGAAAACAGAAGATGACAGCATTTCCTATAGGTCAACAAAGTCAGGCTTTGTTAGGCTATGAGCAAGACTGCATTCCAGTTTTGAAGATGGCTTATGACTTAGATTGCTGTACTTGTAATTCCATTACTTTTTAACATGTGTTAAAGAAACAAAATCCTTGCAGTTTTATGTTAGTGTACTGTTCTTCAAGAATAGTAAGAGGTTTGTATCAGCTATGTTCACCTGGGCATGAGAGTCATTACAGAAGAAGTAAGCACAGTCAAAAGGACACAGTGAATATAAATTGCCCCAGTATAGTCTTGGAGCATGAAACAGCTTTTCAGGTCTGGGACGTAATTTGTCTGTTTCTAGAGCAGTTAGCTTTCAAAGCCTACAGATCAGAAGTAATACCTTCAGATTTACCCAGAAATTGATTGGAAACCTATACAAACTAACAGAGTTTGCATTTTATTAATCCACTGTTCATGAGAAGCACATCATATACCGTGTCCTCTCTCCAGCAAAAACAAAGCTCTCAAGTCTTTATTACTTTGCCTGGAGATTAAAGTGATCAATGGAAGGAGTCTCGCCAATCAGGCTAACAGCTTCACATGCCATACTGAAATGCCAGGAAATTCTAGGTTCTATATAGGATCTTTATTTTTTTGTATCTTTACCATGATTGTATTAGGAAAACTTTTAGCTATAAGGGGAAGGTAATGACCTTCATCTGGAATCTTACCCTCCTTTGGTTCCCACCATGATGTTCCTCAGTAGTCACCTGGATATAAATCATGAAATCTGATTGGTATTTTCTGCTGTAATCTTAAATTCGCAGCTGCTGTTGCTGCTCGTTCATGCACCAACGGAAGAATGTTCGGTTTCTTTGTTATATCCAGAGGCTAGTATAAGAACAATGATGTGTTAAATAGTTATGATTGAGTGTGACATAATGGTAAAGATGAAGCTACAGTTTTGTTGGAAATCTAAATTAATGGAGACTCTGCAGACAAACTACTTCTTAGGTCTGTTTCAATGTAATTTTCAAATCGGAGGATGCATAAATGTCAAAGCTGCTGTAGGCTAGCTTTCAAGCAGTTAGATTATTTTCTTAATCCATGCAAGAGCTAAGAGGTCTTTTAAGGTGCAGAATGCTACCTCTGTAGCTTCTGGAACAATCTGAAACATACCTGGTCCAAAGAGCTAGAATTTCTTTTCCTTTAGTGGGGTTTTGGTTTAAAAAAAAAGTTTATGGTTATTGTGAGGAGTTTCAGTAATTTTATTCCCCTGAAGTTCTAAAGCTTCAAAATAATTCAAGACACGGTAATATATAATTATGTTCCTGCACATGATAGACAACTCACATCAATAATAAGTGTAGTTTTTAATATGTTTTCCAATGTTTATCACAATACAAAATGTTAGGAGAAACCAAGTGAAAACATTCAGAAAAGATCTAAAACCAAAAAACATATTCTTTTTCAAGCCATGCGGTAGTATCAAATGATTTTAAAAGTAATCGAGCATCCTTGAAAAAAGAGTCTGCTGAAGAATATTAATAGTAACACTGATGCAAACTCCAATTCAGAGACCTACCAAGCTGACCTATCAGGAAATGTTTTTACATCTGTCCTGATTTTCACTGGGGTTTTTTAAGGTACATTTCCCTGATTTTGTGATACTAGCATTTGTTAGATGTGAAAGAAAAGACTGAACTTTGTAATGCTGTTTTTGTGTTCTTAAATAATGAACATTTCATCTGGGACATCCAGTTGTCTCTTCTAGACTGTTTTAAACAATTAAGAGCAGGTTGCAGTTAAATAGAACTGAGTAAAACTGGATTATTTTTTAATTTTTATCAAGATTAAGAGATTATGTAGAACATTAATTCATTTTTATGTTACGGCATAAAATTCTCTATTCATATGTTCTGTTAAATTAGAACTTTGTTAATCCTAATGTCTTTTATCCATATACCTGACAATCTAAGTTTGAAAAAATAGAGAACAATCGAGCCTGTCTCCAAATCCTCCGAAGTCACGCTGATCAGGTGATATGATAGAAGTGTTGCATTGCAAGACTTGTGTTTACAATGTAGTGTGCTTACAGTGAAGAAATACTCTGAAATTTCAAAAGAAATACTACAGCTATTGAGTGACTGTACAACCTTCCAAAATTACTCCTGTTCCATACACCTTCAGTATGAATTCACTATATAAGAAATATACTTTAGGCTTATATTCTTCAATGAGAAAGAGGAGGGAAGTTTGCTTTAGGCACTTTTAAAATATTTTGGTTTCTAAGAGTGTATGTTTTTCTTGTCATTAAAATGTTGCTTGGACTCAAACTGCTGACCTTTCAGGATATGCACAAAGTATTCTAAAACTGAGTTCTGAACATTGGCCATGAAACTACTGTCCTAACCTGATAAATGGATTGGAAATAAGCTACCCAACAGTGAGAATGGACCATTAATTTTAATCAAAGGTGATGTAGAAAGGCGAATGGGATGCATGACAATGTCAACAGCCCAGTAGGTGTTAAGGGGCTACACAGCCTTACTTGTTACTAGGTAGTGCCATTAGTTGAGCTTGGGTGAAGACAGAAAGCCATGCCTGGAATTGAATGACCAGGTCACTCCAAATTCTAATGGAGAAATGGTGTTTCAGAAATACCAATGTAATGGTATCGGAAATCAAGGACAATAGTTTAGAAAATATTAAGGGCTTGCCTTTTCTTTTTTTTTTCCTTTTTTTTTTTCTTTTTTTTTTTAAAGGAATCATCTTTTGTCTTTTGTGGTTTTATCGTGCTCACTCATTATTGTTTCTTGAAATATTCAGCTCTAATATTTGTGAGCAATAGAGTTGTATAGTTAATGTTAACAGAATTTCTAAATCTTTGTATGTTCTGAAATTTGATAAAATCTATAGAATGCAGGATGCAAGAGAAACTGAAATTGTGGCTTCTCTCTCCTTTAATAAATTTCTGGAAGAGAAGGATTTTCTTGTTCTTTTTTTAACAAATTTATGCTAACATTAAAATAAAACCAAGAAGGCAGCTACAGTGTATCTACATTTGTGGTGTTGGTAGGATTAATCTTAACAGCTTCCTAATGTGAGGAGACTCTTCTTTCAATCAGCGAATATACCTCTTTATTTTGAATATTTGAGGGTTATAAAATACTGTATGACAGCTTGAATTAATGATGTTTATAATGAAGACATAAAAATGCAAGGATGACAAAGAAGCATTTTTATATCCATGCTTCAGGTTTTCTACAAAGGTTCATTTAATCTGACACAGCATTGCATGCATAAGAAGGATATGTATGACTGCATTAGTAATTCTTGCACTCTTATTTAAAATAAAATTAATTATACTGCTGTCTACTTAATAGAATAGTTTTATAAACAATAGTTCTTACTCTCTACATATAGCTGAAGATCAGCTTCGTGCAAAGGGTTATGACAAAACACCAGACTTTATTTTAGAAGTGCCAGTAGGTAAGTCTTTTAAAAGAATTTTTATTATTATATTTTGTTTAGAAGTGTTCGTGCTAAAATATTATGGCAACTTAAGTGAAGTACACTATGGGATATTACAAATCATTTTCTTTATTTCCGTAGTTACCTAATAATTTTAAGAACTTCCAGTTTGGGTCAGAGAGGTTTGATCATCAGTAGTATTACCCAGTGTTTCCTCTTTGGTCTTTGCATGTTTTTGTCTCATTATCACAAAAAGAAAAACAAGCAACAGTAAGAACCACCAAATCCCTACTCCCTCTAACCTGCCCACTGTCTTTATGAACTGAACTCTGAAATACCTATAATTGTCTTAAACTTCTACACCCAATCAGTCCAAAGCAGCCTGAGTATTACCATTAAATCTAAAAGTCATTGCGTAAACGTTTGTCATTGTGCAGTAATTCTTTTGCCATCACTTTACCTCCAAATACCACTCTGCAGTTCTCTATTGTTTTTAAAAAACCTGCATAGCAAGAAGGAATAAAAGTAGCTATAAAGGTCATGTCAAAGTTCATCTACAGTTTCTGGTCTTGAGGCCATAGAAGAAGGTAATCAGATGACCTAGTGGCTGGGCCGTGGAAGAAAAAACATCCATGTTGTCCAAGTGTAAAGGATTATTAATAGCTTTTTGTAAATTTACTTTCATGTCAAAAGACTTCTGCTTCACCTCCGTAGGATGGAGCACCTGTCTATGAAGGTGCCTACTGTTGTGTCTGTCAGAGAAAAGAAGGTGGCTGAAAGCTCTCTGTGAAAGTCATATACATGACTAGTTTTTTGTTTTTCATATTGACACCAGTTGGAATTCTTACTGAGATAACTGATTTGCACACTGGTATAAGGAGTTCAGTGTGTACTGTAAAATGTCTCACTACTCCTAAGTGTGTGACTTTCAGCACCGTAATCTGTTATCCAGTAAATAAACTATGTATATGAGAGTCTTCTGAACAGTTTTATAAGACTTCCCTTAGCTCAGTGATGTTTGTATTGCTTATCACATTTCCTAAAAAGAGAAATGGTGGTGATGTTAATAAGAGGTTAATATGTACAAAATAAAAATACCTTTGCAACTGAGCCACACCATATTTGAAAGAGTGAGATTTGGCATGGTAATGATCTGCAATTCACTCTTGTGAAGCCACACTTGGGAGAGTTTTCAATTAATTTCTATTTCACTTCCATATCTCTTATTTGTGGAGGGTCTCAGGAAGCTACCAAGGACTTGAGGGGGTGAGGGAACTGTTGTTTTCTATCAAGTTTAAAATTAGGAGGGAAGATTGTGAAATTACAGAATCACAGAATGGCTGAGGCTGGAAGGGATCTCTGGTGTTCATCTGGTCATCAGCATCACCTGCAGAAAAAAAACAAAAGCAACTAGATGGACCTAATTTTTTTAATGCTTGAGAAGGGAAACTACTAAACAGCCAAAAGAATTCCTGGGTTTGTACTGTTACCCTATTAGAAAGAAGGTGAAAAATAGCCATTAATTTGTTTGCATGGATTTGTCTCTAAAAATTGGAATAGTGATAGTGCATTACTTCATATTATTTCTGTCGCTTGAGATTGGCAGGAAATAATTTTCTACCTGCTGTCTGACCTGAACTAATGCGTGGCAGTCTTTGCATTCTCTTCGTCATGATGCAGTACTTAGCTAGGAAAGGCAAATGTTTCTTAGAAATTGCTTCTCAACTGACTACAGTTTATGCCTCTGCTATTTTATCTCCTGGGGTCTAAAGGTGTTGGGGGTGGGGGGGAGGATGCATTAGTATAGGTGTACACAAATTAACTTGGTTACTGATAGTAGGGTTGTGGTGGCTTGTAGAGCTTAGCATGGTGATTTCTTGAGTTATTTACCCAGATTTCCCAAGTAACAATCCGTGGTCAATCGTGCTGCCATAGCCTCTTCTAACCTTTCTGTATTGTGTGTCTGGGTCTGTGTGCCGTTTGAGTACCTCATTCCAGGTAAAACGTAGGCTGTGGATATCATAGGGAACTCAAAATAAAGGAAACATTTTTAAAGACCTCAATAATAAGGACTTTACCACACATTACTTTTTACGAGGAAGTATGATCTTTTAGAGTGATTCTGATGATTTCTCCTGCAAAATCAGGTGGTCAGCTTTAGAGAGGACTTTCCTCTTACCAAAAAAGATAATTTCATTAATATTAGAAATTCACTTCTGAAGAAATGAGGAAAGACATGTACCAAAGCAGATCACACAGCATTCAAAGAAACAGAAATTCAAAATCACATTTTTACACATAAGTGTTCTTATTCCTAATTTCTTTCTGGTGAAGCATTACTGATTTTGCTAAAGTAAGGAGGCAGATATATGTCTATGATAAACTTTCTTGCCATTCTCACACTTTCTACTCTGGTTTGGTGAGAAGTTTCTGGTTTTAGTAGCTTAGCTAACTCTTCTTGCTGTTCACCAGAAGTTTACAATTTCTTACCCAACAAATCCTTTCCAGCAAAGAAAGGGTATTATGCAATTGCACCTTAGTCAAGTCTTTTTATTTACATTCTGTTTGTGTTAGAATAAATGCAAGTATCTATAACATAGTGTAATTAAGCTGAATTTGTTATAATTATCCATTAGAATATTTTATGGTAATTTTTTTAAAAATATGTCCTATGTGCGTATTTGAAAGATATTTTTACAAATATGTAACTCTGTTGCAAGCATGAATTATTTGGTAGATTGGGAGATAAATAAGATATTCCCAAACACATTCTTGCAGGCTGTTGAGTTTGATTTTCAGAGTTCACTTTATTTTCTGCTGTCACCATAGCTGTTGAAGGACACATAATTCACTGGATTGAAAGCAAAGCCTCATTTGGCGATGAAAGTAGCCACCAAGCCTACTTGCAGGACCAGTTTTGGAGCTACTGGAACAGGTACATTTCTGTTATTTTTCCTTATAGATAAATAGGACTGCATTTTTAAAAAGGACTGCATTTTTAAAAGGAGTTACTGGAAAAAACACTAGTGACTTCTGTATTAAGTCATGTGAACAAAATACATGTTACTAATCTGGCATTTTGAATGTCATTAATTAGTATGTCAAATTGGAATGCTGAAATATTTGTGAAATATTCACATCATAATTGTTAACATGCAGCAGATATATCTGGTGATTTTACAATGATGCTAGATGACAGAGTAAGTTACTTTGATACAGAAGTTACACATTAAATCTTTTAGTACCTGACTTTGAAGGAAGATTTTACTGTAACGTTTTGTAACACCTGCAAGGTGCGAAATTTGTTATAAAACCTTCACAAACCAAGTGGGCTTTATGTGTAAAGAACTTTATTGCTCCTTGCCATTGTATCGAGGACAATATTGTTTCATTGTTTGGGGTTTTGTTATTGAAGTAAGGGGTTTTTTTATGTTATCTGCATTTTAAACAGATATAACAATTATCTTCAAGCTAAAAAATGTAGTAAGTATTTGCAGGAACATAAGGAGGGAAATGAGTTATGCCAGACAGAATTTTTTTAATGTCTTGATGGTATTGGTATAAAGATCTTTTATTTTAAAAATGGTTAAAATAGTTCTGCTTTATTCCTATACAGGCTGTTACTGTACATATTTTTATGTCTTTCCATGGTACTAGGAGCCTCCTCACTGGAGGATTTTTCTTCCAAAAAAAATCCTAAACAAGCTGCTTTATCATCAATTCCATTTTTTTATGTGGTGAAACCCTAAGCAAGGCAAGGTAGTGAGTAAGTGAGATAAATGAAAGTTTTAATAAAGGATTTTTAAAAACAAATTTAGAGGTTCGTTCAGTGTTCACAAGAGGGCATTAATGAAATCTGAGGCACAGTGGAGAAGATGGCACAAACGTGTGAACATGCAACAAATAGACAGTGCGTGCCCACTTCAGAAGCTAGTCTGCTGACCGTTAGTATTTCAGCTAAATATGAGAAGTGCCAAGGTGAAAATAGCTAGCCATAGCTTGGGAAATAGCTTAAAAGCAGATTCTAAAGGAGGCAACAGAGAAAAGGAGACCAAATCTTGAGAATAAAATCATCAGAGTTCAGAATTATGTTCTGCAGCAACATTCTTGATAGACATGAGAAGGACCTGCTCTTACTTGACAATCCCAGAAAGCAGTGACTTGGAAAAATTGAATCGAGGTAATGGGAAACTCAGGAAGACTCTCGGTTGTTGGATGAAGATAATATCCTACAGGAAACTTGTAGAAAAGAATTTGTGAAACTTATAACCAGAATACACAAGACTTAGAAAGAAATTTGAATATATACAACTACTAGGCAAATGGTGAGAATGGCAGGAAAGATACTGGTGCAAATGGTGCTAAACTTGCACATCAGTGTAAATAAGAGGAGATGGAGCAGCTCAGGCAGGGAGGAGGCCATTAGATACAGTGGCTGGAATATTTTCTGAGGAGAAGGGATTCATCTGAAGGGATCCAAGATGGTATCAGGGAAAACAGCTCCAAGAAGTGGATTTTAAATAGACAACACGAGCATAAAGATTCTAAGTTGAGATGAGGTGAAAGTTAGTCAGACAAGTAATCTTGATCCATTTGTTGTTTGCAGTAAAATTGCCGTTTCAAAGTTGAAGTTGTCGTTTCTGCCTTTTTTTGTGCTGAACAAAATGATTATCCACATTTTGGGTTGAACTATAAAAAGTGTAATACACTTGAGAATACTGTGTACCATTTGAATCTGACATCTCTGAAAGAAACTTCTCTTATGCTTTTATCAGGAAACCAAGACATAGCTAACTCCATTTAATTTTGTCACGTACTAATTGATATTGCAACTTCAAAAATGGAATAACATCTCTCACTGTGCTGTTAGTCAAGTACCCTGAATGTTGCAAAAGCTAGTCTGAATTGATATGTGGATCAGTAAGACTGTTTTGGAAGTAACTTTGGGATTTTGCCACATTTTCCGTTATAGCAGTTCATATTGAAAACAACTGTAAACATTTTTGATTCTTAAATATAGTGACTATATATAAATACATAAATATAGTGACTTTACATTCATATAAAGGAAACTAGAAATCTCCTTAGTGGGATCTGTTACTCCCCAAATCTAGAATTTAGTGATAGGTTAACTATGGAAATTAGGCAGATTTCTGTTGTTGTTTTTTTTAAGAACAGATCCTGTTAGTTTTAATTTTGGTACTGCTTGGCCAAGCTAACAGTATCGCAACATCTTCTGAAATGAATTCTGAGTTATTGCAGCTTCTTCTAATATGGCAATTGGGTTAATGAACACTTGTTGACAGATTAGGTTGCATTTAGGTTAGATAGTTAACTTTCATTGCTCTCTGAAAATATTTGTATGCAAGGACACAGGTGTAGCTGCACAAACTGTGAATCAATTTTGTGTGATTTAATCAGCCCATGCAAGGATCTCTCAAGTGAGAACCAGCTTCCCAGACAGTGCACTGCATCTGTGTGTCTCCTTTCATTTTGAAGGAGGAATCATTTGGAGAAGAAGCATCAGTTCACAATACAGATATCATGATACTCAGCTGATAGTTTAGGGTTTTGTAAACCTGATCTGTTGGGTGAACTTAAAGCCAAAATGGAACTGGAGAGAAGACCCGTAACATCACCTGTTAGATGTGAATAGAAGTACATGTCTAGATACTTCAAAAGGAATGAAGGTGAGAGATTTTAGACCTTTTCCGTTCATCTTTTTTCCTTTAAAAGTAGGAGTGAGACCTGAAAAGTTTTTAGATTTTTTCCTACATCTGTCACAGATATAAGTTTAGTTCTGCACACAAGCTGACTGAAAGCTTTGAACATAGCTGTGGTTTGTTTCCTGTTATGTGTGTATTTCATTAAATCCTGTACTCCGTGCTAACTAAATCTGTGAGTGTCTTAAATTGGTCTGTACTGACAGGAAAGAAATGGCACTTTCTCATTTAACAGAACAGCTCCCTAGATGCAGTCAACCATGTCTGTTCACCTCAGTGCAAAAGAACACCTTTTTATTACTTCGAGTTCTGCAGGGACAGCTTAGCAAGGTTTTTTATGGCTCATACATCAATGGTATTGTTAAGCAATTTTCAGTTGCAGTGCTGCACTGCAACCTCATCTTCAAATTAAGCTTCACATTAAAAATGTACAAAGTGTTCCTTGTCAGTGGGTTTGCACAGTTGTAATTTAAGATGCTGTTTAGATGTTGAGAATTTTTAATAATAAAGAAACAGGAAAAGGCAAGTTTGGTGTTGCGTATTCCCAGACTGATTTTGCGGAGTGATGTTTTAGAAAAAAGCTATTTTATATACTGAACAAACTTAGTATAAAATGATTCATGTACTTGCAGAGTCCCTTCCCTCAATATGTTTCTTCCTTCAAAGTGGTGGCATCCGCTGTGCAGACTATAGTTTTCACCACCACTAGGTAAACAAGACAACTGCATGTGCAAAATATAAATGCTTTCTGCATGTGTAGCTTTCATTGTTCAGTGGCCTGATGTATTGATGTATTTTTGTAACCATGAGGATAAAAACTGTTGAATAGTCTGTGTGACCAAAGGTAGTTCGGATACCATGAGCAGGAAATAACACAGATTGTAGTTTAAAACAGGGTCTGAGAACATGCTGTAAATTATTTTAAGGTTTAAATGAATGCTGCTGTTTCTTTTTTTTTTTTTTTTCCCCTCTAGTGTCTAATTGTATAATTTTTTTCTAACTTAAATTAAAAATTGGAGTCCTGGCTGTAAATGTCTGTTAGTCAGAGCTGATAGGCATGGCTCCTCTGTTTTCCAAGAGGCGTATAGAGATCAGCAACACATGGTTCGAATAGTAATTAGTGGGTGCACTGTCAGTGACTTGCTGTAAGAATATATAAACTCAAATACAGTCATTTACATTTTCTCTCTTCTGCAAGCCCAGCTAAGGCATATGTACATTCTGGACTGTAATTTCTAGAGAGTCCCAGGAGAAAGCTTGACGCCGTTATTAGCTAAAGAAACTTTACTATATGTGAGGAAGACCGTAGGAAAATGTCATATTTGACACTGATATTAAACTAAAGGTAATTTCACATAGTGAAAGAGAAGCATTTCATCTTCTCTTTGAATAAGAATGGTAAGACATCGCTGTACTGAATTCCTTCCCCCATTTGCTTGTATTCTAAATATTGTTAGTGCTGTGCTTCTGCTTTTTTGAAAGAATAAATAAAAGCAAGTTTCCCATAAATAATTTTAACATAGTAACCACACTTTTTGGGAGCCTAAATTCATGATTAAATGTGTTGTTAATTAATACATTATGTCTGATCTTGAGACTTAGTTTTATAAATAACAGTTACAGTAAAATCATCAGAGCCCTGCAGATTAGAAAAAGTATTTATTTCAGATAAATGTGAACAGAAACAATGCAAAGGATTGTATTTCAGTCACAAACACAGCCAGTGTGTTCTTAGGGCTTTTTGAGTAGTTTTCTGTTCAAATTCATTTGCAGTTGGCTGTAACGATATGAGCAAAGGCTGAATCAGAACATCAGAACTAATGCAGGTTTTTTTCTGCTCAGCTGTTTAAAACAGTCTGACATGTTACTGTGAAGACTGTTTAAGTAATAATTGTTGTCTGCTGAGTGTAGGTGGTTGGGGAAGAGCGAGTTATGCTGTGGGTTTATGGATGTCTGTTCTATAACAAGATCAATATTCTTCAATTGCAAATGGTTTTAAAAGTTGTACTGGTGAGTTGAAAGCCAGTAGTATAACAACTTGACTTGGAGGAAACCTTGGGAGTTGCATTTGTCAAGTGGCTAGGAAAACTGTTCATGCATACCCAGTATCCGAAGCTTCATTGGCAGCCCAAACATAAAGAACTGAAAGGTCATTCTTCTTCTTGCAGTATGATGGTTTGTTGACATATTTTGACACACTGGTACAATGCTGAAAGGTTTTGACCTTACTGCAACACTGAGGGACTTACGGTTTTTTTAGCTATCTAACGCTTGTACATTTTCACACATGCTGGGTTTTGCTCTGCTCCCTCCTGGCTACACTTGAATTAGTAAATTAAACTTAAATAAAAATGGATGTAGATAGAAGAGAGAGTTTATGATGATTTTTGCAACTTAGGACTATATATAGATAAGTTTCTTCAAAAATAATTCATTTTTTTAAAAAATTTGCCATACCAACTTGCTAACCTTAGTAGCACTGAGTAAGATATGTTTGTTTATAGACAGGAAGAAAATCAAAAGCAATGAAGAATGCCATTTTCTGCTAGTTTACTGATTTAGTAGTTTAATTTGTGAAGATTATAAAATTCTGTGCTCTTCTGTGAGATAAAGCGAGAAAATATGTGTACACTCATGCACACACATACATACACACACATGCATATATAAGCATACCTCTGCACTTCACAAATGTTCTAGATAAACTTAACTTATTTCCAACAGCACTTGACATGAATATAGGTTATCTTTATTTAGTGGCACATGAACAGTATAGAAGTCAACACGTAGTTTATGAAAAATAAATTTTTTTTTTTACTTTAGTCATGTTTTTAGATTTTAGCAGTCATCCCCTCCTTAACAACATGACTGAATAACAGATCATGAGGACATTTTCCATTGAGACCATGGCTTAGTCCTAGCATTGCTATTATGTTAATTGTTTGGCTAAGCATTGTAGGTTGTTTTATTTTCTATCAAAACTAATTTTTGTCAAAGCAAAGAAAGAACAGACCATACTGTATTCATATTAGCGTTTACATTTGAATGATTGATATTGAGTATATATTTTCATATGTTGTTCTCCTTAGATATTGTATTTAAGATGGACATGAAATTGGGATTTTCATTATGATTTTGCACTATTATTTAAGCCTCTTTCACTGCTAGATTGTTACATTCTCAACTTAAAAAGTAGTAAATGAAGCACTACGTAGCTTTGTTTAAATTATTTTTCCCTTATATTTTTCTGTACTGTCTTAAATATTATCATGTCACAGGAGACTCATCTAGTGCAGATAGAGCATTTTCAGCTTCCATCCACATTAATGCAAGGCTTCAGCTCCAATTTTCCTGGTATTTCTCATTCAGATTAGACAAGCATCTAAGTTTATGTACGATAAGAGCTGACAGCATAGATCCTGCTATGCTTGCCAAAGGCCTGGTTGCAGACACTCCACTATGTCAAAGAATGTCAACCCCCCACAGACCTTACCTTTCAGAATTCCTTGTAATTTTTAATTGACATTTACATCTGACATTTTCAATGTATTTCTTAGTGTTGAGTCTTTATCTACCCAGTAATAGTTAAAACCAAGCCAAACCAAAGCGAAAAGAATCCCTTCCTGTAAACTATGATATCATATATTTTTTATTTAACAAGGTCAAGTTGCTGGGCTGAAACTCAAGAATGACCACCTCCCCCTTCCTTCGTGTAATTTTATATTTGCTAGTCTAATCCATTTCAAATGACAATTGAGGAGAGTGGTAGGAGTATAAAGTGAAATTTAACTCTTAATACTAAGGAACAAAGCATAAGTGTATTCTTATTCCTATGCATTATGCACAGAAAGGATAGAGAGATTTCAAGGAAATTTTAATACTAACAGAGATTTTCCTTTGAGTCAGGTACTTGAATATTGAAAGTGGTACCTTCATACCTATATTAACGCGACATATATGTGTAAACAGCATAATACCGCATGTGAAGTGAAGCTGGCAAGTACTTTAGCTGCATGTTGCAGTGTGTTGTGCTTCCTTGCCTTCAGAAATCTCAAGTTTTCATTTGGTTTAAAATACTAAAGGCCTGATGAATTAGTATGAGCATAATTATCCATCTATTAGAAGTTAAAATGAAGGACTACAGTTGATCATAAATGTCACAAAGCAAAGAAGTAGAAGAAGCATTTTGTCACAAATAATGCTGCTTTTCTTCTAATTAGTTAATTTACATTTTACAAATTAAGGGCAAGATTCAGACAGAAGATAATCTAGTAGCATATCATAGCTTTACTGACCTGTATTTGTATATGCCAAATTTAAGTTAATTAGAAATGTAGATGCTGTTTGTTTTATCTGTCAAAAAGCTCATCTTAAAAAAAAAATCTAGACACACTTTTCCCCCCAACATTTATCATCTAAATAATAGTCTTGCCAAGATGGCAGCCTCATAATAAACTCTTTTCAATGGAGTGATGGGTAATGAAGCTTGCTTGTGAAGGCAGCGAAAAATGTTGTCTAGCCAAATGTGTGAATATGATGGCTAGAGAATCAGTGGACTTTCTCAGTCATCAATCTTTTTAGTAGCCTCTTATACATCTGAATATTTTGATAGATGATCTAATAATTGAGTTATCTATCTTTCTAACTATCAGAGTTGCATAAAAATTATTCTCACATGCTATTGAATATTATATATATTGGGCATCCAGTAAATTTTTCAAAAAAGGTCCAAGAGGTGGTGGAATTTAGTTGTGTCTTAAGCAGCCTTTAATATATTAAAGGGTAAACTACTATATATAGAATATAAAACTATTTGTACTAATACAGGAAAAAGTAAATAATGTCAATAGCTGGTTACAGATAGGACTCACAGGAAATAAAGCACGTAAAACCATGAGACTGCTGAGGTTAGTGCACAATCTAAAAGCAATTTGAAGTATAAAATGAGTAGATTCAGTAGTCCCTGGCTGGTTAATGGAGACAGCAGTTACATTTACACACAGTTGCACAAGTTCCTCGTGTCTAGGAAATCTTGGCTTAGGCAAAAAGTAATACAATGTCACTGTGGAGTCCCAAGTTACCGTTCAGCCTCTGTGAGAGCGGTTTCTCTTGATTAAAGATGAGATTGAAAAGTATATATTGAAACTGCCTACATTGTATTTATTCTGGGCGATTGTACACTATGGATTTGTGTTGCCAGAGCCCAAGGATCTGCTTTCCTACAACACTAATCTTGCATTAAAGGAGGCAGTCTGGGTATTTGGCCAAGTTGCATTCAGCACGTCATCAGCTGTATCTCACTAGGGCCTCTGCGTAGCAGAGCAAAATGATTGTTGGTGTGGGTTTTTAAACACTACGCTTCGAACAGACATTATATAAATCTTGACTTTGAACACATTTCTGCTCCAAGGGTCAGGGAAAAACTATTTCAACAATAATAAAAATATTTTTGCATTAAGAATATTTTTAATTCAAATATCTTTTTTCCCCTCAGTCCCACCAGTTTATGTTCAGTTACGTACTTTCTGGTAAAATCTTGAAAACTATATGTTGGACTCATTTTTTTTAAAAAACACAGTTATTCTGGATTACAGTATATTTTAATTTTTTAATACTTTATTTGTAGGTTTCATAACTACAACAAGGTATAAACAAGTACGTTTTATGAAGAGTTCTCCGGTTAGCAGAGTGGCTTTTCTCTCTCTGTTCAGAACTAGAGTGACCAGGGTACTTTCTTGAAGATATCAAAAAGTTGTTCAGTCATTGCAGAATTTTAATGGAAAAGGTATCAGAGGGATCTGCTTTACAGTTACTACCCGCTTAAAGGAGAAAGAGAAACATGGATTCCAAGGAGTTGGGTGTTATCAACATTTGACAAGTACTTTGTGAAAGTATCATTGGGCCTCACTGGACCTTGCCACTGCATATGGATCTACAAATTTAACAAAGTTTTGGCTGTCTCACTGACAGCATTTGTGACTCTTATGCTTAGTAAGCAAAGTTCTTGATCTTTAAAGGTTCTTATTAAACATGCATAATTAGTTGGATACATTTGGAGGACACATAAAGCAAGACATTGAAATAAGATCACTTGAGTATCAGAAGTGTGAAAGCTTGCAATAAAAATGCAGTTCTGAACTTCCACGCTTGTCATGCAACGTTGCATCCCACATAAACAGTCTACATTTTAGTTTCCAGTAATGCTTACATCGATTTCATGCAATTTTAAATTACATAAATGTAATTGCACATAAGCATAATTTAAACCTAGAACTAAGGCAGTAGGAAACAAATTACAAAAAAAAGGTTAAATTATTCTCTCTCATTACTTGGGAAGTTTTAATATAAGAAAGCTAAAATTGCTTCTGAATATATAAATTCATAAACAATTAACTGGAATTGATCAAAGCCAATGTTTGATTTTCTTTACTTTTTTTACGTGGCTGCTTCTGACCTTAAGTAAATTGGCAGTTATTCTAGTTAGTATTTGTAGCGTGTTTACTTGAGAACATACCAAGCTCCTATGCCTACACAGTGTTATACAAACTTATGTACATATTTGTGTGTTTAATTTTAGAGTGTTTATATCTTAATTTCAGAAGGACATCTTCATTTCCCTCTCCTAATCAAAATAGCAAGCATCTGTGTTCCTTCTGGTTTGTCATTTGATTAACATGCTCTCATCCATCACTAGTCTGTGATATGAGCATCAAGAAATCATGTCCTTTTGTTTTAAATGATAAACATGCCTTTGTCATGAATACTTACAGACATTCCAAGATTTACATCTGAATTGTAAAGTGTGACTGCACAGCTTCTCTGATGTGTGACATTATTAGTGAAATAAAGAACTTTTTAAGTTTTCATGGATAGGCCTTAAATATTGACATTACAAGGCTGGTTTAGCTGTGATGCTGAAAATATTAGTCTGTCATTCACTGTTTTTCTAAGATGTGTTGTTTATCAGCAAGAGACAATCCGCTGCATGAGGGCCTCTGTGGACATTCCTATTTGGATG
The DNA here is from genome assembly GCA_013398295.1 of Chionis minor. NCBI lineage: Eukaryota > Metazoa > Chordata > Aves > Charadriiformes > Chionidae > Chionis > Chionis minor. The sequence goes on along the minus strand of VZSF01006979.1, from coordinate 789,563 downwards.
GTCCAAGGCTGTCTCTTCAGGTTTCATTATTTAGGTCTGATGTCTAGTTAGCTCTTATCAAAACTAATACCATCTGAAGTACCAGGCTTCCAGTGGTCACACAGCCAACATGAAAATTTCTTCAGTCTGACTAATGTTATTAAAGACAGTATCTCTTTAAACTTGAGTTTTGTTTCAGTGTCTAGATCAATTACATCTTGTAAATGCATTTCAGTGAATGTTTCACTGCATGTTTCAACAGATGACATACATCTGAATTAAATTATATTCTGCACATTTTTAAATTTAAAAAATGGTGAAAATGCAGGTGCTTAGACTAAAGCTTTACTACCATTCTTACTATGTCTTGATGCTGGTAAGGCAGAAAGAACTATTGTATTGCTGGCTTCTCTTTGTTGGAGAAGTACAGTAAGTTAAAATATTTTTGAAGACAGAAACCTAGATGGGTTTTTATCAACTATTTTATCAGCTATTTGTAGCAAAAATTGAGTGTGTCGTGCAAATTTTTAATTTTAGGTCCTACAGAAGGCAAGTGTTCCCTGAAATCTATAGGTTCATGTATGCATGATAAAACATTATTTCCTGTATTTCTTTTCTGCTGTTGCACAAAAAATTGTGTTCTGAGTTTGTCGTGGTTAAATTCATTTTGTGTTCTAAGGACTGTAGTGCTGAAATTGAATCTTTGAAATTTATAATTTCAAGATGTTGCAATTTATAGTATTTGCAATTTACAAAATAGTTCAGAGAGAAATTTAGCAAGGGATCCCACAAAATGATTTAAAGGCCAGTGATCAAGACCAGCTTATAATTGCGATATTTTGTAATATCACATATATAATACACTGCAGTAGTTAGGGGTTTTTCAACCTTTTTCTTCTTTACCTCAGAGACTTTGCCCACAATATTTCTTAAGTAATCGAGTTGATTTGATCCCAAGTTTGTTTAAATTATAAAGCCATGTAAAACCAATCATGTTGTTTATATCTCTTTATTTGGAACATACTATTTACTTGATTTTAAAATATTGTAAAGTACACATACTTCAGGCTCTCTGTAGAAGAGTAATTTTGAAAGTATATTCCCATTTATTTGTTTCAAAAGGGGAAATAGCTTGCATCCTTTGCAACACAGCCCAATACATTGAGATTTTTCTGGCGTTCAAAGGATACCTGTGAGTTTTTGAGACACAGAAGCTGTAACCCAACTTGAAGAAGACAATGATGGCAGTGAGCTTCTGTCCAGAGTTAATCAGCTGCAGAATTTGTAAACTGCGTGTGTGTCAAAGTTGAAAATGTTAGCACTCTGATAGAAGCTTGAAAAGGTTAGACCTGATAAAAGCCATCAGCAGTTAAAGAAAGTGATTTATGGGAATGTAATGACACAAAATGCCTCATTTATCACTCATATATAGATAGGTTAAGGTTTCTGTGTCATACTTTAAAAACTTGACCACTTAGAATTGTCAAAATAGGTACTTAATTGCCCATCATACATTTCAGTTCAAATTTCCTTTGCTTGAATTTTGGTGATTTTACTGTTTTGCTTTTCATATGGCTCTTTTTAAAGTCATTCATATTTCATATTTATTTCATATTTGTTTCAAATGGTATGCTCAGTGCTCTGCTAGAACTTTTATTAGGTAAAGCTGTTGATTTGAGTGCTATCCAAATCTTTTGTTGATTTACAATTTCACTCAGCCTAACTGTAAGGAAAACAACTGAAGGTTTCATTTTTGTTTTGTACCGCTAATTCTCATCAAGAGTTTACAGCTTTCTAATTCAATCCTTACATTGCCTCTCCAAGCTGAAATACAAGATTTAAAAGTGAGATCCATCAATTGGTTTCCAGTTCCAGTCACTTAAGTTACTATTTATCTCTATACAAATTAAATTTAATCCAAAACTACCAGTACTGTTAAATGATCCTAAACCAGAATAAAAATATTAGGAAAAATGCACAGTAGTATGTTATGCTTTTACTGGTTTAATTTGAGAACAGCAAACAAGTCCCATAGGTTTGAGACAGAGTGGGGTTTTTTTTAAAACTATCCATAGTTTCATCATAATGCTGACAAAAAAGTAAATGCAAACATGGGTAAATCCTCATTAGGGGATTATCTTTAAGAATATATTTGTAAAATAAAGCAACTACTTTAAAGACGTTGTGTAAATACTAAAATACAGGTTCAGCTGCTGAAAGAAAAAGTGTGATAATAAAGTTTGTAAGGATTTCTTTTTCTTTAGCTACTTATCTTTTTTTAAACTATTTTATCCTCTTATTTCTTGATTTTTATACAGAAAAGCCTGAACAGAATAATTTTAATGTTTAATATCAAAAAAACTTACCTTTCTGTTAGCTTTCACAATTTATGGCCCCAGTTGTATAGCAGTCTGTTTGTTCAGCGATGACCTTCCAGGTTCGATTTAAAAAGAAGTCAGAAGCATTTGTCATGTCTGCTCAATCTTGTCCAGAGGTACCTATTGTAATTATAAAGGACTAATAAGGTTGTTTATAATATAACAGTCTGACAACCGTAAAAACTATTCTGGAGAGAAACTTCTTTTTTTTTCTGTCTATCTTAAGGAAAAAAAAAAAATCTGTAATCTTCTAGCTTTATGTTGCACTGTGTATTTTCAACATTTAGTTGAGAAAGCATAAAGAACTTATACCTTGAAAAACTTAACTTAGTTTTAAAAGATAGGCTGTGTAATAATAATGTGGCTATAGTACAGTTGCACCCTATATTTAATTGGTATATATAGAGGCGATGATGATGTGCTTAGAAACATTGAATTCCTTGCACAGTGTTTAAAAAAAAAAACAAACCTGCTTATTAACATGTCTGTTGCAAAAATGTGTGATACAATAATATAGTGAGCTCTGTTTCTTAGGAAAAAAAATCCAAATTAAGAAAATCTTGTTGTTTATTCTATTATAAGCATTATTAAAGCACTGCTTTAAGTAGGCATTATCATAGTGGTATTTTACATTATATGTCAGGGTTTTTACAATTGACTTATGATCATTTTCCCTTTCCTATGTCTTTGTCTTGCTTCCTCTCTTCTCTTTCCTCCCCCATTTCATCATCATCCAGCAATACCACTTTTTTATAGGCATATATATAAGGTAAACAAAGACATACTAAAGCCAATGGAATTTGAATGTTTGACAGAAATGTTTACCTCTCTTGTAGGGTATGTAACACTGTAGTATTGTCAGGCTCCCATACATCATTTAAATACCCTTAGACAGCAAAAGCAAAATCTTGACAATTCAGTAATCTCATCATGTGATTTCGAGGCTTTTTTTCATACCTACAATTGAGACAAATTTATGTTGTATGTATTTATGGTCGTTAAACTCAAAATTGTCTCATTTCATTAATTTTTAACATTGTGCTCTCTTAATGACTATGAAGAAATGTATTAAAATGCCTTAATTATAGGGCTAGAAGAAGAGAAAGCACAAGTCTTTTTAGCATATGATCTTTCAATTGTTCACTAAAGGATAAAGAGGGCATTCAAGCGTGGTTTAGATAACTGTCAGCAGTAATAAAATGCAAGGTAGTTTGTAGAGCCTTTAAAGACCTTTCGGGGAAATAGATTTAATTAAAAAACAATAAAATGGACTTTTCATTTCAAAGAAATCCAAAATGTTATAAAATTTCAGGATGTTACTGTATTAAGAGTAATGTATGTTTCCAAGGCAGAGGAAAAATAGCTGTGAAAATACTCTGCAGTCCGCACAGCAGTGATAGCTTTATTTTGCGTATGTAGATGTATGTCCTTTAGCTTTTAATGCGGACTATGGATAGCATATTAGAGCATATTTCAGATCTTCTTAGCTGAGTGATTTTACCGGGTTTGCATTTTTTAGTTTGTCACGCTTTTAACAAGTTTTGGTTGGTTTTTTGGTTTTTGTTTTGTTTTTAAATGAGGCAAACATTTCGCTTCTTAATGTAAAATTATGTTATCAAAATTACCCACAGAGCAATATAACTGACATACTAGCAGACGTTCATATGCCTATATGGTAGAGTCAATAGGCTCCTACTCGTCATAGGTGTCTATGTTATATAATATGAAAATACATTTCAAAGTATATTTCAAGTTTCTGCTTTCTTCTTCTCTTGTAATCAAAACTTGCACTTGCTAGTAATGTTTTTGGTTGTGCAGTATCTTGAAAACTGTAGTTAAGCACTTGTTCTGCACTATTGAGTTATACCGCTTCTGGCACGCTAGCAGCAACTTAGCTTGCATGTGGGAAGCAGTGGTTTATAAATAACATTGACTGCTGTCTTTTTAGAGTAGTTTTGCTCCCTTGCTTAGCCTCCTGCTTTCCTGAGGAAGTTTTTCAAAGTTGTCTTCTCTCAACCTGGTGCATGCATATCAATTGCATTAACCAATATGTTTGTCGTAGCCAAGTACCAAATTAATCTGCATGCAAGTTGTCTTTGTGTGCCAAGGTTCTTTACAGGTAAATCAACTTCACTAGAGTGCATTTTCAGCAAATGCCAAAATTCTTACCAGTTTTGTAATTGTAATTGCTGGCCCAAGTACATTATAAAACTTGTTCATAATGAAAATATGACTTCAACATTTAGGGTCTTACTATATCCTCTAGTAAATTAAGTTTGGATTAATAATTCACATCAGTGTTCACTTTGTCACTGACTGATCATAGAAATGGAAAATCATCCTTGTTCTTGGAGTTGGTGATTTTCTTTTAAGAAAAATAATCGTTTGTTTTCTGGTTGCACACATACCTTGAGCTGGAGCACAAATGAATATCACAGCGTGTGTGTCGCACACTGGGCAATGACTATGTGAGGAGGATAGCTAAGGTACTGCTGAAAATGTACAAATGTGTGGCACTGTTTTGCATAAAAATGGCTAGCTGTTTTCTTCATTGCTGGGCTTCCTGAGGCTTCAAGGGCTCAGAACTACCCAAACTACAAAAGCATCACAGAACATGTGCACAATTAGCTTTGGCAATCTTTCTGTGTATGATGTGCATGTTTTGGAGAAAGAAGTGGCTCACATCATGCTGTCATCAGACTCCTTTCTGTTTTCATCTTGTGTCCCTTTCTTCCCCCTCACTCCTCCTGGTGTCAGGGCTATTGGGTGTGTGATAATGTTTCTGTAGGATACGCTCCACAATCTGATGTTCTTTAGTCTGCATCTGATGGACTCCTACAGAATTGTTAGTTTTGATCACTTCTGTTGGACTTGCAAGTCCAATAGAAACTCAAGTCAAATGTGGAGTTTGCTTGCTTCTTCTTTCTACTAGTGACGTGTTTTCTGCTTGCTAAAGTTTTGTGTAGTTGGGTTTTTATGACTTTGTTGCCGCGTTTCATATGAGAGATGCAGTGTTTTTCAGTAGTGACTTTGTAACCTTTGGTAAGCACACTAAGCCCTCACTGAGGAAAAATACGACTACTAGACATTTTGTATCACTACTTCAAAATGCAACATTCAAGAGAGAAATGTGGATTATTAGAGGACTGAAAGGTTAATCTGATTTGTAGGGCAGACTCTAGCTCTTCACATGTTTTCCCAGTAGTTAGCACATCTAGCCTCAGTACAAGCTGAAGGTTTCATGATGCCAGTAAGAAGAAGACCAAGATAGAGTAATGGTCTTCATTTACACTGTGATGCGTTATGGTTCTTAATAACAATGATTCTCACACATTTGCCTGTGGACAATGGACAGGGTAAGCTATAATGACTATAAATAGAGCTTTGAATCTCTGTTTCATCATTGATGTCTTTTACACTCCCAAGCAAATTACTTGTTACTTCTATATTTAAAATTCATTACCTGTAAAAGCCTATATTACATCAAAATATTGCAAAGTCAAACTTCATTGCTTGACCAAATTGATAAGGTGTTTTCTTAAAACTCAGGGTAAAAGGCGCTACAGAGAGAAATGTATGAATATGCTCTATTATAAAAATCTCTGCTGTTGTAGTAAAGTGTAAACCTAAGCACAGATCTTCTTATAACTTTCATTTTCTTATCACCATTTATAGTGTGTCAAGGAAGAGAAAAAGAATCCAGGAGTACTGTCTGTGCTTTGGCATAAAACATTATGAAAACAACATAAAGTTCCAGATGTTTTTTGGTTTGTGTTAAGGAGATAAGGGATAGGATTCTAGGAAAAATACAAATCATGTCAAATTACCACTCAAACCGTGCTTCTCTGCAAAATGTCCAGGGAAACAAGTTCAGAGAGAACAGTCTGTGTTCTTAATGTTATGGAAAAGGCTCTCCCAGTTTTAAAGGCACACCATGCTGTCTCTTGCATCTTGTGCGTTTCTGGTCCTTCTCTGTAAAATCATCATGTGGAGCTCTGAAAATTAATACCCTTGTTTGTATAATTACTTATTTATTTATTTAATTGCCACAAAACCAGTAGGGTGTAATAGCACTAAGGCCCTCAGCCTGCTCAGTCTCTGCCCCCCCCCATCTTGAACAGACCACAAGATTAGGCTGATTCTATGGAATTGGCATCGTGGGAGAATCCACTTTTTGTGCAGATCTCAGGGGAACATCAGCATCATAATGTAGATCTTATCTCAGAATATATATATATGTGTGCCTATGTGAGTGTATATACGTCTGAATTATATAAATGGAACATAGAAAATTTAAACATACTGCTGTAATGTTATCATAGTCCTTTTTGTACACATCAGTGAAAGAATAGTTTAAAGTTGTGCCTTGGTGTTGATATAAATATTCCTTACATCTCTACTAGAATACTCCCTCCCTGGTTTTCCTGTGATACACACTAGTGAATGTGTCTGAACTGAAACTTGTGAAAAAATTGAACTTTTTAAACAATTGAATCTGTTAAGATTCTTTAGTTAATTACAGATAGGATAAAAAAGCTGTTAACATCATGAGATTTTATTTTACCTATGGAGAAATACACTGTGCTGCATGAGTCTTTTCTATGACATGAGGGAATATGTGTAGAACATTCCTTTCAGGAGCTCACACTGTATGTTTTAGAGTATTAATTACCTAGTCAGATTTTATTAGAGCCCATTGAGCTTTGCATAATTAAAATTGTAGCAACTGCTAAATGGTATGAGATGTGGAATGCAGAATCTTTGCTTTTGCCAAATGTTCTTCTCTGGATTTTAAAAGCAGGAACAGAGAAGTGGGAGAAACTTAGAAGTCGTCTGACACTTAAAAAAGAAAAATTACGCAGATGTGCATTTACCTTTGTATAAAATATAAAAATTAAGCATAATAGATTTTTCTGCTATATTTCTGCTTTTTCTGCTTCTACAGCAGCAATGATATTATGTGTAGAATTTCTGTAGTAGTTACTAATCTCAAAATGCAAAGCTGTAGAGTTACAGTAATGGATAACTGTGGACTGGTTTCTGTACATCTGCAAGTTAAAGGTTTCACATGTAGTGTGAGAAAAGTTTTTTATTGTCTAAATGCTATCAAATGCATATAAAAAAAAAAATTATCATTGCATTTTCTTTTGAAATATTCTTGTGGCCATCATGGGCATATACAGTAAATATACACTATCATCTTTTACAGAGAATCGTTTGTCTAGCAGAAGTCTAGTTCTCTTTGAAGTCAGTGGAAAAACTTGCACTGTCCTCAGTGCAAGTAAGATTAAAACAGCCGTCAGTATTAGTTTTGACCTGTGTAATAAATTGGTCCTTTAGATTAAGTGATTAGATAGACCATAAAACTCACAAAGGTACTGAGACAGACAGTAATTTGCAGCAAATCCAGTGAAGGGCCACAAAGATGATGAAGGGATTGGAGCATCTTTCATATGAGGAGATGCTGAGAGAGCTCCAACTGTTTATCTGGGAGAACAGCAAGATCAGGGATCTTAACAATATACAGAACTACCTGATGGGAGGGAGTAAAAAACATGAAGCCAGGCTGGTGCCAAGTGATGGGACAAGAGGCAATGGACACAAAATGAAATACATTAAAATCTATTGAAACATANGGTTTCACATGTAGTGTGAGAAAAGTTTTTTATTGTCTAAATGCTATCAAATGCATATAAAAAAAAAAATTATCATTGCATTTTCTTTTGAAATATTCTTGTGGCCATCATGGGCATATACAGTAAATATACACTATCATCTTTTACAGAGAATCGTTTGTCTAGCAGAAGTCTAGTTCTCTTTGAAGTCAGTGGAAAAACTTGCACTGTCCTCAGTGCAAGTAAGATTAAAACAGCCGTCAGTATTAGTTTTGACCTGTGTAATAAATTGGTCCTTTAGATTAAGTGATTAGATAGACCATAAAACTCACAAAGGTACTGAGACAGACAGTAATTTGCAGCAAATCCAGTGAAGGGCCACAAAGATGATGAAGGGATTGGAGCATCTTTCATATGAGGAGATGCTGAGAGAGCTCCAACTGTTTATCTGGGAGAACAGCAAGATCAGGGATCTTAACAATATACAGAACTACCTGATGGGAGGGAGTAAAAAACATGAAGCCAGGCTGGTGCCAAGTGATGGGACAAGAGGCAATGGACACAAAATGAAATACATTAAAATCTATTGAAACATAAGAAAAATCTTTTTTATTGTGAGAGTTGTCAAACACGGGAGCAGGCTGCCTGAAGAGGTTGTGAATTCTCCATCCCTGGAAATATTCAAAACCTGACTGGACAAAGCCCTGAGCAACTGACTGTAGCTCACTGCTTGGAGTGGGACTAGACAATCTCTAGAGGTCCCTTTTGATCTCAGCTGTTGAGTGTTTCTGTGTGATTTTATTTATCATTTTTATCTGTATTACTTTTTTTTTTTTTTAAGAAAGTCACAGAGGAAGCAGTTGAAATAAGTGAAAGAAAGGGAAAGCTGAAGCACTTTAGTCCAGTAGGCTCTGCCGCTATTACATTTTATGTCAGATTTCCTAGATTAGTAAATCCTTTCTTCAGTTTTCAGGGTGAGAGAGAAAATTAGGCTGAAGAAAATGAAGAAAAAAAAAATCTATTTACCTGTTAAGGTAGATAAAACTTATCATTAGTTTTCTACAGGTAGAAAACTAATTATAAGAGCTAAGTATCAATATAATATCAAAAACTAAATGAATACCTAAAACAGTAAGGAGTATGAAGGAATAACTGAAGGAATGTAGTAAGCGGGGGGGTTTTTAAATCCTGTTGGTCTGGAGTTTGGGGATCGGGTCACAGAAGAGTACACAAATGTGGACTTACAAAGTTAGCAGTAACTGCCGACAGATCCTAATATGTTAAAGGTTGTAATCTTTTGAAAGAAGTTGGTTGGCTTTCCTGTTGGCCCTCCTATCAACTTTAACCTCCAACCTTCTCCAGCATGTATCACTACAAATAAAACTGCTGAGGTTTGACAAGAGGATATAAAGTCACTAGGCCATCGCACAGAGATCTCTACATGATTTTCTTTAACCTTAAGCTTAAATGAACACTGCTTTAAGTCAGGGTTTTTAATAAGAAGTCATAAACACTCACCCATATCGCTTTAGTTTTAATAATTACTGTTTTAACAGAAAAGAGAAGAAATATACATAGTAAATTATGTTTGACAACTGCAATTTGGTGGTTTTGTTATTGGTTGTCTTTGACCATTACATGAATTGCTGTTCTTCATTTTAATGTATACTTTTTCATGCAAGCTGCATATGATACTGATATAAACATGGCATTTGTGTACAGTGTTATAAATGAATTTTTAACTCTTGATTAAGGCAAACCAGATGACAAAAATAGCTTATGTGTTTGTATTTACCAACGTCAGAATAATAATCTTTAAATCTGTAGTCACCTATGATGATTTTGGCTTTTCTTCTATAATTTTTTATGTGACTTTGCAAAATACCTTTAACAGTCTAGGAACTATGCAAGCCCTACTTACTCAAAGTTTTTCTTTATTATTCTACTCCTGAAAGCTGCCTGTGCAGTGTTTCCATTTTGCCAGGGAGCAGCCATCCACAGCATTAACTCTTGCAGAGTCCCTGTTCTTAGGAACAACTTATCTCTGAACATAGGCTGTACCTTATTGAAACTGTATTGCTGTCCTAAAATCGTATTTCTTTCCAGTTCAAAACCGTACCAATTTAAAATCAGGTTTTCTGTTTTGCAGCCTGTTCTTTCCATGACAAATCTTGTGCTGTTGTATAATTCTCTTCATACATGTTGTTCTTAGATTGTCTTCTTTTACATTGACCCATATGTTTTCTCTGAGTGATTACTTTAGGGGCTGTGTAAGCAATCTCTTCTTTCTAAAGTCTTTCCTTTCCGTGTCCAAGTTCTGTTCCTTGTATGAGCCATTCGTACATCCATCTCCCAACAGACCGTACTTTTTGTCAAAGCCCACTTTCAGTGATTAGAAAAGTACCGCTCTTTATCTGATGACATACATAGATTTTCCATTCTTAGTTATGCTTTCCATGTATTGTTAGGCTTTCTTCACCAGCATAACCACCAAATAATGGGGAGCACTGTTGTTTTTTTTTTCTTTTGCTACATAGCGTGCAGCACACTTGTCAGGTCTCAGTAGGCCACGCATCTTGCCTTTCTGCTGGTTCCATTTTGCTAAAACATTTTACCTGGTTTTCATTTATCCTTGATTTATTAAACATAAGCTTATTACAAAAATGCTTTACAGTTGCAGATGCAGTATGTTACTGTCTGTAACCTGGGCCTGTGTTTCTCATCTGTGCTTGGACTGTATTGAAGCGGTCCATAGATTATAGTTAAGGAAAAAGGCTTTTGTATCTAAGTTTATATTCATTACATATACTGGAAAACTGCTAGACATTTACAAGTTGTTAGAGACAAATACTGATCTACACACTTATCCTGGAGGAATGCATAGCAGACTTTGCTTAGATTTCTGGTGCTACCGGGGAAACAGCGGATGTTGCTGTTTGTAAAACTGTACAGTATGTAAATTTTGAAGTTAGATATTCCTAGAAGATTAAGGGCTGATTGAATGGGGGTAAGAAGAAGCTTTTAAAAAGCTAAATGTAGTTTAGTTTATTTCATTCTCCCAGCAGGACGTTAGACTACATGATTTAATATCGTATCAAGAGGAGAATAATTTAGCTAAAAATGTGTTGTGAGAGAATTTGGTCACACAGTACCTTTCACCCTCTGAGAATCTGTACATCCCTGACTTTGAGTATAGAGAGAATACTAATCTTTAGTTGATAGTACTTCTGTTTTCCTCCGCAAGTAAGAACATCCAGCATGATGTCGGTCTGTGTTCCTGTAGTATTTCCCTTAGCATTTAGCACCTCCCATCTTCAAAAAGTGGGCAGGAGAGCAACTAGAAAGATACAGAGGAGTTCTACCTGAGGAGACAGACAAGGTTAATTGGCAAATGAGTTGAAATAGTAATAAATCAAAGCAAAAATTGTTGACTTCAAACTTTCCTCTTTGAGACCACTTCTATTACATTCAAAAGGATGTAATATAGTGCACCCAGAGTATAAAAAACCAGCTTTGAGGTATTAAAGGTTTAGCTGGTGGCAGCAGAGATTTCTGCTACTTTTTATGTAAACGGTATCAGCTACTGCATTGCTTATCAAAGCACACAGGAAAATGGTTTCTGCTTCTAAAAGTTACAGGATAGTCACAACATACAGGGGTAGCAACATCTGTCATGGCACTATGAGGGGATTACCTATGGTATTAAGCTGTTACACTTATTCATTGGAAACTGCTGTCTGGACTCTTTCAGTGCAAGAATGTGTTTGTGGTGGAAAAATTGCTATAATCTCAACATACTTGGTTAAGGCTTCAGTATCATCCTCAAGTAACAGCGTATGTAGAAGTGGCAGAACTGAAATATGAGTATAAAGTTATTAATTGAGGGGTGATTAAGATAGCATGTGATATCCATAGGAGATGTTCGGAGAGCTTTGTGATGGGTACAATAGCAATGATTAGAAGAAGGAGTGCTGATCCCTTCATGCATGAAATAGTTTATCCCACTATGGAGCCCGGGAAACTAATAAAGCTTCTGTGGACCTAAGCCATAGAGGCTTATTTTGACCAGATTAAGACATTTTCTAGAAATGCTTGCCTTTTTTTTTTCCTTTTTGTTTTGCATGACTTAGGGAATGGGGAAATGAGCAGTTACTTCAGAAAAGTCAGATAGTAAAAAGAATTGTTTTAAAGTTACTCTTATCACAGTAGATGATTATCCTTGCCTTTTAAAAAAAAAATGCAAATTTTAACCATGCTTAAAAGTATGAATAGTTAAATTGACTTTTTTCATTTTTCACAATGAATTTTGGTGACGCAAAAGTGCCTGTGATTCAGGAAGTGTGAGCATAAATTAATCTGATACTGATTAGAAACCTGGAAATAGATCAGCAGAATGTAAAGCAGCTATTGCACGTATGTCTTGATAACGTCTGTAAATGTTTCTATGTGAAACACACATAAAGATTACAAAGTTTCTTATTTTTCAAAATGTTTATACCATTTCAATCTACTTTTTTTCTAGAATTGCTGTTCTATATTTCTCTATCAAAAAAGTTTTTAAGAAAAGTAAATACCATGAATATACCTTGGGATGATAGACAATATATAAACAGTTCTCAGATTTCTTGTATGTACGCTATGCATTTTTTCTTCCAAACCATGGTTAACATTCACTGTGTAAATCTCACTATACGTTGTTTGTATCAGAATGAAAAAATATAATATGCTGTATAATTTAAAATGTCAGCATTGTGAGTTACTGATATTTTCCATTGGATTTGAATAGCAAGCTGAATGTTCAAACAGTTTTTAATAAGGAGATAGTATTTGTTTTAACCTATTAGTATGTAATTTCTGAATATGGGTGCCACGTAATTGCTTTATCCCAGAAGGAAGTGAAATCTGCTGACAAACTGATGAAAACTTGAAACTTTAGTGGGAGCTAAAGGTCCCAATTTGTGTTCCATGTCCTAAAATTAGTAAAGAAAAGGAACTCTTCAATGTTAATAAAGAAGTTTGAGAAGAAACTGGAATAGCAATCAAGTTTACTGTTTTCCCTACTTTATATTACAATCCTAAGGAAATCTCTCTCTGCTGAAATCTAATGTGGTCCTGTATTCATTATATAAGTTTTCACAGGATTTAACTGAACTTCATCCCAACTAATGAGTCATTTTGTGAGATACGTTGATGTGATATCTGCCATTTTCCTGGAAAAAATTGCCGGCCACAATCCTGCTACCTTTTGCAGGTATACCCATCTTTTTACCTAAGGCAAACTTGCACTGTACAAAGACTAAATTTCAGGCTTTCATCATAAATGTTTCCAAGTATTTTCAACAAGTAGAATTAAATAGAAGTACAAACATGTTATCCATATGTAGCAATGAATAATTGTATTGCTGTATGTTAAAAATGTGTAAGCATTGTTTTCACTTACTTTATGCAATTGATTATCACATATTAGCATTTATTTACCAATAGATATTTAAATTTGCTTTGTCTCCTGAATTCAAAAGTAGAAATCCTCTTGCAGCCTGTGGGCCAAGGGGTAAAAGCACAGAAATGGGGGGGGTGAGGGAATTGAAGTAAAGGAACTCCACCTTCAAACATTGTCCTTAGTCCTAAGTAATACAGTGTCTTAAAGAACAAGTCTGCAGAGAAATAGAAATAATTATGAAGAGAAGAAAACTTTTATAACATGATAAAAAAAACATCCTTACTAGTGTTGTTTAACAATGACTTTTGAAATACAATACTTCTAATTTAGTTTTACATGATATATAATTAAACTACAGAACTCACTGTGATTGTGATATTGACTCTCAAAGTTTATGAAAAACATGAGTATTTAAACATCATTTTATACATATTTGTGATAACAAAAAATATTGTTTGCTTTTACACAAGACAAGGTATAAATACTTATAAGATGTAAAAGGCTCATCAAAGAAATCTCTAATTCCCTTGAATTAAGAAGATTTTGAAAGATATCTAGGAGATTGTATTTGGGGATTTTTTTTATGTTTTTGTTGTTGTAATTGAAGCAGAGTAGTTACTATCCAGAATGAAAGACAAAATTTAAAACAGTTGATTTGGTATTTTATATCATTGTTCGTCTTCAATTTGATTATATACTCATTTTTATTATGTCAATATGCCTTTAAAAAACATATTGTGTCTTTACTCTAAGTAACGTGAATTCAGAGTAAAATCTCAACCTTGCTTTTATATTTTATGAGATGTTCTGTTAGCATATGAAGTGGGTTTGGACTGAACTATTTTCCTCCTCTATTACGCATTGTCTTAGTTAGCGTTTACTCCGTGTATTGAAACTACACCTAGAAGTGCTAATAAAATGTGCTAGAAATTGCTGTAGAACAGAACAAGAAATACTTTTTCCTGCAGAGTTTAATGTTCAAGTATAATATAAGAGTCAACAAATGTTTACAGTGCAGTGCAAAGAGGCAATAAGATGATATTGGTCAGCATAATATTCACTGATCTGAGTACATCAGCTGCCTGCTAAATTTTTCATGTGTTTTGACAGATGAAAGATTTAGAGGAAAATAACAGATTGCTTTTGTTAATGCTTTTTGAGAATTATTTCTAGCCTTGAGAGGCAATTGGGGATAAAGGATAAAGGTGGCTTGCCAATTCAATGTGGAATTTGACAGTTTGCTAGTGAATGGAAAGAGATGATAGAACAGTGAAAGGCATATAGGTCTTCCTCTCTAACGGCTCTTCCTCTTTCCAGGCACAAAGAAAGAAATTACATACTTAAATAGTCACACAATTTTTTTGCAAAATTGTTTTGGATGGAGATGAGCAAAGCAGACTGCACTGATTAAGTACATAGAGAGGTATTTTGCTGCAATCCAGAGAAAAAAATGAGCACTTTTAAGGGCATCTCATCTGTGTAGATGAATTGAGAAAGTAGGAAATAAAGAAACCCTGAAGAAAGAATTAGCCAGATTTGAACATGCCAGATAGAAGGAGCTCTAGAGAGAACTCCAGATGGAGACTGATGTGAGGGCTATAGGTGTTTTTAGTAGATCGTGTTAACTGTAATGATAAAGAAGGGTGAGAAGAATAGAGTGGAAAGCCCCATTTTGCCATGTTGGTAATTATCTAGTTATGAAATACATGGAATAAGTTGTCAGGGTAAAGGCATTGTTATTAGTTTGAACTTTTGTGAGAGGTAACGGCGAGGAAAGTGTTTGGATCTTGTCAGTCATCCCATATGTTACTGACGTGCACCATGAAAGGGGGAGGACTCCAGTAGAACTTAGAGATCCTTTATGATTCTACATCTGGATGTCCTTGTTGTACCTTTGCCAGAAATGAAGTTTCCCCCACTTTTAGTTTCTGAATGCACACCAAATGCTCATAATGAGTTAGCTCCAGGAGGATCTGGGACCCACATCCCAAATGGAATGCTTCAGCAGACGGACACCTCTTCAAGCACTCTTGTGATGTTCTCAAGTTCATACTGCAAGATTCTACCCATAAATGCAAGGCAAGTTTGCATTTAAGAAGACCTGTTGCAATGTACTGAATCAGTACAGCAGAGGTGCTCACTGAGGTTGCACTTAAATTAGAGTTTCTAAGTAAAGTTCTTCTACATAAGATTTAGAGAGACTAAGCTCAAAGCCCTTGAGAACGGCTGTGGACAGCTGTAGAAGAATTTGGTTAAATCCTCTATAAGACATGCAAGTCTAAAACAAACCGTGAGATCTCAAATATTTAGCAGCAGGAAACTCACTTTCTGACTGAACCATTTCAGAAGCAGTGGCTGTAGAAGCCAGACTAAAGCAGTGCATCAAGTCCAGCAGAGGCTGGCATATGCTTCTGCTTCCACTACAATTGATACTGGCTTTTTTAACTAAGTCGTAGAAATTTGATTGTTCAGATGTGTGGAAAACCCTGTCAGGTAACAGTTGACAAAAATAATTGAGCTGCGTACTTTTGTTAATGAGATAGTTTAATGTTCGAGTTGTTTGTTAACTCTTCTGTTGCATATCCAAACTACAACTGAGATACCATCCTGAATGACAGGCTGTTGTTTAATAAATTTATGAACCTGGAGGTTATGCTGGGCATAGAAGACCCAAGAGTAATAAGAGAAATGTTCTACCAAAACCATACTGACTACAGACAGAATTGGAAGGTTAAAGGTGGAACCTCATCCCCAGAATGGTAGAATTAGGACATTGTGTTATTTACATTAATAGGGAAACGCTAATGCTGCTATTTAAGGGATTTTGTTTTCATTCAAGTGGTTTTGATTTAAATCATGATACTGTTTAACTCTTAGGCCTGAAGATAGAGTGAGGCTCTGCAATATTTCAGAGAATAGCTAAGAAAACAATCACTTTGAGATTAAATGAGATAAATCTGATTTCAGAAACTCATAGAACCTTAAAAAAGAAAAAACCCAACAAACAGTGAAGGCAGCTTTATGTTACATTACTGCAATTACTCCTACTACTTGTTCCCCTTGGTTTTCTGTGTTCATAACAAAGACTGTCCAAAGCTTAGGACTCATGGACTTTATAAATATGCATTTCTGCATATGGAAACAATTCTTCTGGTGCTACTCATCCA
This sequence comes from Chionis minor, assembly GCA_013398295.1. Lineage (NCBI taxonomy): Eukaryota > Metazoa > Chordata > Aves > Charadriiformes > Chionidae > Chionis > Chionis minor. Next base: position 772,984 of record VZSF01006979.1, on the reverse strand, counting down.
AATTCTGGTGCTTGACAGGTCAGTAGTTAGTGTATGATGTTACAGGACAATGCAAATTCCATTGTATGATGTTACAAGACAATGCAAATTCCATTGACCTCATCAAATTCTGTAGGAGAACGCATCAGGCATAGGCATAGTCTCAGAGACTTAGCAACAGGTTTTCATTGTTGCCTCAGCCAAAGATGCATGATGCCTTTGTTTGTCCTTACCAGCACACTCAGGTTTATATGGTTTCTTGGTTCTTTTTGGGCTTTGATAGAATTTTTTAGCTCATCATGACACAAACATCTTTATATTATCAAGTCTATGGGTTTAATAATGATACTTTTACTAGTTCTGTTGACTTGGTCTTTGCTAGTTCTATTAACTTGTTTCCCGGGTCATGAAGATACTCAAAATGTTTTTAAAAGATGAAAGTGCATGTTGACTCTGTCATGTAGGCTGATCACTGTAATTTTTCTCTTGGAATTTTTAGAACTATTCACAACTTTTAAATAAGTATTTATCCTTAATGTATTTTAGAGGTTCAGTTCTTAAATATCTTTTTCTAAATACATACAATGGGGAAAAAATTATCACTTTTTAAGAGGGGAAAAAAACGCCTTCTGGTTTTATGACACACTTCAGCTGGACATGATTTATATTCTGAACAGTTCATGCTGTTAATAAAAAGGAAGAGCAAAAAAACCTGCAAAAATGCTTACAGGTCAGCATTCTTAAATACAAACTTTGAACATAGGAAATTATATTGTGCAACTAATGAAAATGAAATAAGGACAAAATTGGGGAAAGAAGAGAAGGAGGAGAAAAAGGAAAGTATTGGGGTAGTGAATATATGCATTCCTGTTTCTACGGTCAACATGAATTTAAACCAATCCTATTACAAAACTTGGAGTAAGTGTGTGTGTGTGTTGTGAAAGCATAGTCAATCTCTTTAAATTCAATGCAATTGACTCTTGTGATCTTTATATACTGCAACCTGGCTATTTTATATGTATTAATCTCTGCAGAAGAGGAAAAACTGAGGGTTTTTCAGCAGTTACCTTTATCTTCATGCTGTGGGTGATGCTTTCCAAATTCCAAGTTTAAGGCTTGTTTATTTAAAGTCTAGGAACAGTACTACTTTCAGTGTTTCATTTGAATGTGGAAGGAACACGAAGCATAGTTTACACATGAAATAAATTTTTTCTCCAGTTTCAAAATAAAATATTAACAGAACAAAGACATAGATAACTTTGAACTGCCCTGCAGCCTGTGCAGGGTGTCTGGGATAAAAGAATAAATAGTATGGAAAATGACAATTTTTATATAATTCTCTAGATAAAATCATTGCTTTGCTAGAGACAATGAGTAGTTAGCCACTAACTGCATTGGGCTGTGATTTCACCTCCTTGTGTCAGTAGCTCTTAATGTAATCTTCCCTCCTTTGTGACAGCTTGTTTGCAAGGCTTGCCTTCAGAAGTACCTAATGTTGTTCTTCAGAGATGGCTAGGAGCCTAGGAATTTGAAAAGTTTGCAAGAAACCTTTTAACGCAAAATTCTAAAAGTATCATACGTGCTAATACTATATGTGCATACTCTGGGATTGGCTGTTACTCATGGTCAGAGCTTTATATTAAGATTACATTCAACCTGATGATCTTGTGTTGCACAAGCCAATTCTAAACTTTTTTTAAAAGTGCAATTTCACTGGAGATAACACTGTCTTGTAAAACAACTGACAAAATACGCTTTCATAAATCTAAATTTTGATGACATCAAAATTGGAGGACCCATCAAAACCTGAAGGAAAGTTATTTCAGTCACTTTTGCAAACTAGGAACATTCATACATGAAGTGCCCATGCGTTGCTTTGTTTTGTTTGTCCTTTGCAAAAGACTGGATCTTTAATGCAAAAAATTGCATCATCAGATTTTTAATTTGAAATATATTAATTTCATGAATTGTATGTTTAACTTAAATGTTCATATGGTAACATTAAGTCATGGGGTTTTTAGTGATAGTTATATAATGAACACTCTTGACTAATCATCACAGTACTGTGTGTAAAGTAGGTAAATTAATGTTACAACAACTTGTGGACCCAATTCCGCACACAGTGATTGGTTCAAGTTCCTGACTGAAACTGTTTGCCCGTAATTTTTGCACTTAAGACATTTATATACATACAGTGGAATTTCTGAATATAACTATCAGAATTGCTAATAGGTATAATGTTATTAATTGTGTCTTTGAAACCTGCCAGTATGAGGATACAGTGTCCCCATTGTCATCATCTTTATTATATTGCATAGTGGATGCAGCTCTTTTTGGGATGCATGTTTTAATGCATCTGGAGATTTTTAAAGTTTACATGAGACAGATGTTTAATTAAGAAGGTGCAGAACGAAGAGAATTGATTATGGAATAGGAAATTGGAAGAAACCATGAGCTCTATTTTTGTCTCTTCCAGGGTGCAACTGTTGCAGCTTTGGGTGGAAGAGAGGGTTCGCTTCTTAAGACGTGTGAACACTCTGTATGCAATTTTTAACCTGAAAGACTAAACTGATTTTCTGTTTTAAAATCTGAAGTTACAGGAGATATAACTTCAAAGTGAATCAGAGCTATGTTTATCCCTCTTAATGTCAGAGTTTAAGTGCAATGTTTTATGTATACAGTCATCATGACAGTTAAAAAGGCTATAAAGAAAAGCAATTATATAATTGCTTTAAAGAATTAAGTAGCATGGATAAAGGCTTTTAGAAACTACAGAGCAGTATTAATAATTTTATCACCTGAAGTCAAGCTGCAAAATTATGTCCTAATTATTTGCAATGAGTAATTATCTATAAAGTTATAAGCTTTGGAAGATTTTATGGGAGAGTGGGGGAATTCTTTGATTATTTTTTTCCCACACACACTAAAACAACACCCCATCATTTTCTATTTTAGCAGTTTCCACAACTTAAACATTAAATTCTTATTGTTGCTTTCTGTTATATTAGTAGTGTGTGTTTTGCAATTCTAATCTTCACGTTTTTCTTTCTTTATCACCGAAGTAGGCCTTTTGAAGCCAGGGAATTTTTCATAGCAATATTGACAGTGTTCGCATTTGCATGATGACAGCCAAGGAATGGAGCAGTAATTTTTGAAATTGCAGAAGTATTTAGAACACTGATAAAAGCTGAAATATATTTTTGATGGATTGAAGTTAAGCATACATGATTTTTCCTGCTGTCAAAAGGCTCTGAATTTAGTGAATATTTGCCTGCTGTGAGAATGCAAGATTAACATCACAACCATCACCCGGGCACCCAAACCCTGCAATTTAATAGCTTTTTAGGTTCTTTCCTTTTTCTAAACAGCAATTAATCTCATTTTAGTACAATTTTCTCGTTTCTGAAGTCGCTCATTGAATCGCTGTTTTGTTCATATTTGGCTTCAGCTCCTCTGCATAGTCATTAAAGTCCCAATTAATGTCACCTTTAGCTGAAGAGTACTCATTTTTATTGAGAAAATGACAGTTGCTGCCATGAGTAGTGCAGTGTAATATACATTAATTGCCCTGTAACACTGGTAATTACGAGTTTTTCAAGCCTCTCAGTAAACTGTCATGCCTAGACAAGACTGTGCTAAAATAGATTACTCATTAGGGAGACCTGTCCTGTTTTCTGGTGGGTTCTTAGTGTTGGTTGAAAAAAAATCTTGAGTTTGAACAAATAGTTGCCAAAAGCAATTTCCTACAACAACATGTCTGTGTTCAGTTTTCCAGCCATCACTTAAGCCTGTGGTCAGCAAACAGACAGGGTGCTGTGGACTCTAGAGATGTCAAGATTTCAATGTTTATTTAGGTGGATCACAAGGATAAGCTTAGCAATTCGTAGTTCAGTGCTTAATAGGGATGTTATTAAAGCTGCCTTTTTCAGTGTTGTGTTCATAACTGGTCTACCTGACATTTTAGAAGAGCAGGCAACATTACCAATATTTTCTGCCCTGAAAGACTTTAACACAGTACTGCAGACTGTCTGGACTGAGTTGGAATAACTAAAGTCATTCTCAAATAATTCTTATCTAGGAGCAGCAGGGATTGTGTTGTAGATTATGTGGAATAATTATCAGATCATTCAGGAGGTGTATGGCATTGCGAGGTGTATTTTGTTAAAAAACTTGAAAAAAAAAAAAAAGTGGGGAAAATCAGGTTAATGTTGTGACCCAGCTCTGAAAACCAGACTTTATGTTGTACATTGTTAGAAGACCCACCTACTGATTGACTTGGGATATGGTGGGAAGCAAGTGTTCTTAATTTCAGAAGGAATGTATTTCACTGCTTTCTCTTTCTGTCTCTCTCATATTTTCTGTTTGTTTTTAAGGACAAAATAGTTTCCTTTAAAGCACGTTGCGGCACTGAACAGACAAAAGAAAACCTTTGTTTTATCTTTGTTATAACACCTGCTTTAGGCAGTCTGCTCTTTGGCGCTCTCTCTAAATGAATTTTGTCACAGCCTTTCATATTCTCTTGTGGTGATGAGCTAATGAAAGTAGATAGAACAATTTGTGCTGACCAGGTAGCAACTGCCAGCTTGCAGCTGAGGATAGTTTAAAGAAATAAATAAAATATAGCATTGTATCACTGATTTATCCATTACTTGACATTAATAGTGAGAAACCTTGGTGTGTTTATCTGTTTGTATTGGTGTGCATTTATCGAATTGTTTATGACAAGACTAATTGGGGTAATTGTAGACACTGAAATTACCTGTCAGCTATATGTAACCACACTCCCTTTCTTTCTGACAAATGATGACAACTGAGGGACCCCGTAGCATTACTCATGATGGCTTTTCGAGTGGTAATAAGGACAATAGGGGCCCTGGCTAATTTGACATGGACAGCCTTCACAACAAGAAGCCAGCTAAATGACTTGTCAGTAGGGGAAAGAAGTCAGAAAAGTAATGGAGTCCCCCATGGCGCTCTGACAGGGAGATGAGGCAATTTCAACGGAAAGTGAAAAGGCTTCAGTTTGTCAAGTATTTAGAACAATCAGAGAACAGCTAGAGGCTGGAACCTGACAATAAATTTGTGAACCATGGTAGCAGTTTCATATAGGTCAGTTATTTCATAATGGCTGTGAAGCTTTCAGAGGTTTCTGCTTTCGTAGCATACTTCACATCAGCCAACTGGTGCTTTGTCACCTTAAATTTGTGCTTCACTTTACACAGTAGGAATAATGGTTAAGGTTACAGAGGAACGGCGATGTAAGACAGCGTGATTTGCAGACACCAATCTGTTGAAAAATAAACAAAAATTTAGATAGTAATAGTGTGATTGCATCCATTACAAGCTAGCGGTGTTAACATGTTCTTTATGATTTTGGTCTGCACCCTTTTTATGGATAAGTGAAGTACTTTATTTCTCGTGGACAAAACTAATAAAACATAAGTCCCTGTTCCTATCCTTTCACCTTACTGTACATAGTTAAAATTTCCCAAGGTTCCTTTCCTGCTGCTTGCTCTTGAAATGTATTCCAGTTCTACAGTTTTGACATCTATTGAGACGCTGTAACTGATGACACAAAAGGAGAATTTGTGATATTTTTTTGAGTGTTCAGCAGAAGATGAAGTTCTTAAGGATTTAAAAAAAAAAAAACCTTCCAGAATTAAATACCAGCTCTGAGTCCCACTGATAGTAGGTCTTTTTATCTGTGATTTCAGGAGCCTGTTAAGTTGGGCTTTTTTTTTTTTTTTCATATCAATGGTTCTTACCTATTTATTTGCATTGAGATAAAAAGTCAAAGTATGATTAAAGCATCACTTCAGTACTGCGCTGTGCCTTCTGAATTCCTGACACAGGCTCCTGAATTCCTTAAAAGTGTTTACAGATTGAGCACAGATTTAGTGAGAAGTATCAACTTGTCCTTTTTGGCAGTGATTGTTTTGTTCGAATATAGGATTGAATATATTCATTTTAATGTTTTACTTATGGTCTCATTCCTTCATTTTACCAAATGTCCTGTTTCTTGCAGATTTTAAAGCTAGTGCAGCAACTGTTTGTTTGAGAAGTGTGTAGATTCTAGCTTTTTTAATAAGTGCTTCAAGATGTCTCATTGCATGAGTAACACATTTCTTGACCTGGTCTTACTAAATTTAGTTACATAAACATTTTCTTCCCCTTCTCACTCATTTAAATGTATAGCATAGACTTTTCTCTCTGACTTAAGCATCTTAGAATAGAAACTTTCTGTGCCATATTTGAAAGTTAAGACCGCTTTGTTGACATGAACCCTGCTCCCCCACCCCCATTCATCACCCTTTCCTCTTTTTTTTTTTTTTNTCCCCCCCTCCCCCCTTCCTCTTTTTTTTTTTTTTTTTTTTAGAGTTATGCTCTTGCTCTTTGAGTCTCATCACTCAGATTTGAAGGCATCTTAATTTAGGCGAGCCAGGAACTTGATTCCCAATAACTGAACAATTCAGAACTATATTGCATTTCTTGTGTTGTGGGGTTTTTGTCAATGAAACATCTTGGTGAGTTGAAGGACCTTGTCATTCTGCAAGATGGGCCATTGAGTCCAAGGTTATAAATGTAGTTCCCCTTTCCACAAAAAAACCTCCCTATGAGGTAATCATTTAAATATGGTATGTCCACACCTGAATCTCCTTTATTCTGGTTGCCTGTCCTGCACATGTTCATCTGAGTTTGCCAAATATTCTACCTAGTTATTTTCTAAGATGTTTCTCCAGCAGAACTAAAGAAATTATCAACATATGCTAAAGTGGCACCAGGTCTCTTCTCCTCTGAATAATGCAAAATCTTCCCGTTTTTGCCTGAAATAGAGCTTTTGAGGTGTTTGCACTCAGGTGCCCCTCAGAGCACTACAAGATTAGGGTTGTTTGAACAATGAGACCAAGAATTGCTTCAACATGCTGTCTTCTGGCCATACTCTTCTTCATTCTTGGTGGAATCAGAAGGGTATGAATGGGGCAAAACCTGCCTCATCAGGCTCTTTGGTGCAGCTGTCACTGTGGATTGCTTCAGTGTCATTCATGCATATAATTGCTTCATTGCTTGTAACAGCCTTCAATACTTCCACTGACTTTGTTTGTTCATCTTGTCTCATCTCAGCTTTCCAAGAGATCTTCTTAGGGTGAGGGTTGTTTTTTATCACCTCCTCTTCCTCCCTCCCTAGCTCTGTATGCCTTAATGTGCCTTGGTGCATAAGTATTGTTACCCAGACCTTGATCAAAATGAGGAACAATACAGTCTATTTTCACTCTCTGCTCTTTGTAGTCCAGCTGTATGACTCCTGCTGAAGTCAACAGTGGCATCCAAATGGTTGAAATTCCAGCTACACTGGAACTACACATTTCTTCCAGCTACACATTTCTTCACTTTCTTGATGTATTTAAATTAAACAAAATTTTGATTAATTACTAAATAAAAAGTTATTTGAAAAGAGCAAATGTAAAAATGAAAGACGTAATTAATTCATAGCAAAGTATAGACAAATTCAAAACTGGCAAAGGAAAGGCAGGCATGGCCCACAATCTTTTTAATGCATGCTATGTGAATCCTGGACACTGTCTTATAGCTCACTGTTTTGTTTGGAAGCTGTATTTTTCCGATGGATAAAAGTTCGTTTTCCATTTTATGACTTTTTGCTTGAGAAACAATAACTTAATAAAATGAACACTCTAAAGAAAGACGAAGAGAATCAAAATGAGCTGCTCAGTGTTTTGGAAAATGGCTTTCTTTAAAAGAAAAATAAAGTGTCTTTTAAAATATATTAAATAGGTAGCATTTCCATGGTACCATGCGTTTGGGAGACTGTTTCACAATGCAGTGGTGGTACCTTGGTCCTCTAATGATGCTGGTTGAAAATTGTCCCTCGTAATACCTTTTGTATCTTTTCTTCAGTAAGAGATTTCATTACTAAGTTCGATTTAGGAGGTATTTTCACTGTTTTTTATCACATTGAGTTGCTGTCTTGGAGCAAGAGCATTTCTTTGTTCTTTTTTTCAAGCAAATGCCTATTTTACTTATTGCAGAAGATATTAGAGCTTGGAGGACTGGCAGAAGTTATGCCGTGTGGGAGGAAGCATCTATTTGGGAAAGACTGAGGACAATTTAGTTCTGACTGGGGAAACAGAAGAGTATTTCTTTATGCAATGGATTAATTTAACTAAACATTTATAAAAATCACAGGCTTAAAAAAAATCATGACAAGACATTCCTTCCAGAAGTTGTATCTAAACTAAATCCAATAATATTTGTAGCAACTTCAATTCAATAAAAATAAAAAGGAAAATGCTGAGTAAATTCTGAAGGGCATTAAATAGATATATCAAAGTTTTGCATCTAATCTGTCTGAAATAATTGAGAATACTTTCCATTACTAGGCCTTTGAATACTTGCCAAGTTTCTCTATTGCTGTATACTTATGACTTTTCATAAATATTGTCATTATATGGTGCATAGGTCTCCTGTTAGTATATTCCAAAATGTGACATAAAATCAGTGCAGAAAATATTTAAATAGAACTATTATTATTATTAAGTAAGTATTTATTTATTTATTTATTTAAAGGTATGCAGGAATAGTACAAATCTGGATTTTTAGGACCTGTCTCAGTCTGACTAGAGTATAACCAGTACAGCCAATGACAATCTCAATTCCTGCATTGAGTATACCTGGAATAGAAATGCTGAACAGAGTCATTTGTACCAAAACTGCAAACAGGTCTTTGCTTATCAATTAGATTTCTATTATGGCAGATTCTGCCACATAGATTTAGGGGATACGTATGTCATAATTCTGAGTTTGCTTAAATACTGAGTCTTCTGCAAATATAGAATTCTTTCCACCTATTGAATTCATTACTTTGAATTCATGAAATTATAGTGAATAATAGCAGACTATAGTTCTCATGACTACTAAATCAGATTTTTTTAAGTTCACAGCCATTAAGGAAATGTCCTGCTCTGTGCTATTCCTTTATTAAATCATAGAAGGAAATACTTTTGCAGAAGTACGATACCATGTTCAATTCTTAAATGCAGAGCTCCCTTCAACAAAAAAAAAAAAAAAATGTTTGAGACTCTTTATACTGTGTAGTGCTAACTGCCCATTCTACATTCCTACAATGTATTTACTTTGTTTATTTTATTTATTTTATTACAGGGAAGCAGTAAATTCCTGTGGCATTAGCAGGTATAAATAAGTGATGAAAAATCTGGGTTAGTTATGTAGGTTGAAATATAAGTAGCTTTACATAGAGAAGAACTAAATATACTTAGATGTGATTAAACTACACATAACCAATGCTCTGTGTGTTTTCACTAACAATTTTAATTGCAAGAGAAATTCAAATTATGTGAACTGCACTTGCCCAGTATGTAGTCTTAATATCCTCTCAACTATCTATTCCAATAAGTGTAATAACTTTCATTTGCTTTCTCAGCATGTTCTTTCCTTTCTCTGAAAACTGAGGAAATAGGTTGACCGTGAATTTAATAGACACTGGCACTCTAAAATCAGAAGTGTCTTCCAGATAGAGGGAAAAAACAACAAAAGTCACTTTTTCTGTCTGGACATCCAGTAGTAGATAGCTATTTAGTTAGCATGTTCCATGCTTGAGTATTGGAGATACAGTCTTTTTTCAGTGGAAGGTATTTTAACTTTTGTTTCTTCTTTTTAGTTTCTTTAACCTAGCATTGTCATCTTTGGCTCATCCAAGTTGAGCCGTTTATTTCCTGCTCAAGTTTCTGCCTAGGTCTAAAAACTGGAAATGCAAGGAATAAGCACATGTATGCCAAAAACTGTAGTTAGTTAATTATTTCATAAGTAATTGAGATGGAAGAAATATAGGTATGTATATAGATACATTTATTGCTAGTGCATAGTTGTTGCATATAGTTGCATGGTTGGTATATAATCTTCACCCTTAGTAAGTGAAAATCTGCATGGGTATAATAAGCATCATCATTTTATTATCAAATGTAAAATCTCAACACTGACCTGAGGTGCTGGTAGTAATTTGTAACTGGATCGCTAGGTCTCACTGTCAATTTTACTGTACACCTGATCATTCCATAATAACCAAAAAGAGTGGATGGATTTTGGTTTATACAGAGTCCAAATACATATGTAATGTCTAGAGTCACATGTAAGTACCAGTAAAAGGTGACATAAAATAAATAAATCTGGTAAAATGAAGGCATATGGAAAAGTCTATTCTAGTTACTGTATGTAGGGTTAAACTGCCATTCCAGCAGCAGGCAAAGCTTGTTACTCCAATAATTGGAAATAATCAATACAGGAACTATTGGAAAAAATCAACTGCATTTAGGAATATTATTGATGACCAAAATGCCATTTGCTATTTTTATTGCATTTTATTGTATTTAGATTGTAATTTAACTACCTTCTAATTAGTTTTAGCTTAGCTCAATTGGAAGTAGTAAAACCTACTTATCTAATAAGTGACACATGTCATAAAGAAACATACAACCTCCTTATTTCCCCTAGGTCAGTCATCCATGCACTAATTAACTGAATTTTTGTTTCCCTACTTTTTTGAAGAAAAGCAATACAATTGAATTTGTCCTTTTCCCCCTCCCCAAAGCAAAACACAGAAACAAACTTCTTTTTTCCCCCCTAGCTGCATTCTTAACTGTTAAAATATCCTAAAGCACTCGATCACGTTGCATTTTAATTTCCAAGCCATGTGTTATATTAGCGAAGTGCACGTGTTACTGATTTGGGCTGAAAGTTCTCAGTCTGTTTAGCAGAACACCAGGCTGGCACGAACAAGGTCCTTGCTAGGTCAAAGGCCTGGAGTTGACATCTTTCTTAAATTTTACTTTTGTGAAAACTAGAAGCACGGGTCAGGGCAGCTAGCTGATGGCATTGCCTCTTACAACCACTGATTAGATTAGCTCAATATCTATCAACTACACAGAGACTAACACTTAACCTTTTAACTCAAGAGTTTTGATGTATTCTTATTTTTTAATGAGGATGGTATTGTCCCAAAGTGTTGAATCCATACCCTTAAAGCTTTAGTGCAGTTTTTTTCTCCCATCTAGCTGACTAACAGGCTTTAAATGCTTTATAATTCAATGTGTGGTGTTTATAATTGTGCTTTGTTTTGGGGGCAGAGAGTGAGTAATTTTTCTCTAAAGCAATTTATTCTAAATATTATTATCATATCTGTTCAATTCTGAGATTTTGCTTGTATCTGTTCCATTAACCTAGATTTCAAGGTGCGATTTATAGCTATCCTGAGCGCTAGCTGGTTTTGATCCTACATCATTAACTGAGAAATACTTACAATTGGAGTTTTCCTTAGAAAAGATGCAGTAACTTACTACTTTGGATTTACCTAATTATATCTTACTCATTCTGAGTATGGGCCCTAATCACCTGAGTTTTGAAAACTAATTCAGATCTCTACAGGGAGCAAAGTTGCCCATGATTCCATCTAGCAGGCCAGATTCAAGGTTCTCCTTCTCTGTTAGAATTTGGGGCCTGTAAGGGATAAATTTTGTCAGTTACAAGTGTGGGCACTTGTGAGAAACCAGCAGGCAGGTAACAAAATGCCGGCACCGTGACAAATGCAGGATTGTATGGTTTCTTCATAGGCAGCCCTGGGCTCAGTGCCGTACTGAGGTGAGCCGCAAGGAGCTGGGGACTGTTGTCACTGCAGATCCAAATTCTGAGTCCCTGGAGTGCCTGAAACAGATTGCAGCAGTGGCAAACCACGACCTAACACTGGAGTGTCAACAACCTAGATATACAGAAAACTGAAAAAACATTGTGACTATTCCCTGGTATAGTCTCTACAAATAGTATAATATCAACAAGAGGAAATAAAAGTGTCCTGATTTGAGGTAAAACAGAACCACGACAAAAGGCAATAGGTCACAAATCAGAAAGTTTTTCCATACCGCTTTTACTTGGGAATGTTTCTGTTAAGTAGTAGCAGTAACTAACTTTTGTACGTTATGGTTTAGTTTTGTAGATCCTGACAGCCAGTTACTTCACCATGAGCAGCTGGGGACACAGCACCTATTACTGCCCTTTGAGTCCATGCGTGTTACTTTTTATTGCAAAGCCGGGTTAGATACAGATTTCCTTAGGACCCCAGTATCAGGAGTCTGAGTTAGATGTGAGGGACTTGATTAGCACATGGAGGTGTGTGACCACATTTATATATCACATACTGAAAATGTATTGTCAGCAATAAAGAACCATCAGTGGGCTAGAATACTATCTGCTGCTCCTCCCACTTAAAAAGAAGTATAAAAAATGCAATGTGAACAATTACTGTCTCTCACTGCCTTCTAGATATCTGGAATGGGAATTTCTAAAGAGGGAGGGAGGCCCAATTCCATAAAAGGTTGGTTTGGGGCGTAGGTCTTTTTCATTACTAGGAACTTTCATATCTCCTTCCTATGTTAATGCAATGACAGTAAAGAAAGATATGTGAAAGTGAACTAGCAAATGTACTGTATGGTCTCTATTTTGAAATTCAAGTTTGTAAACAGGACTGAGAACACTAATGTTTCCTGGAAAGAAAAAGAAAAAAAGAGGGGGGGAGAAATTCCTCTTTATGTGTTTCTCATTTCCTAAAACCGGTTTTGAGAAGTAGCAGTATTTTCAGCCTGGTTTTTGTCTGCCTTTAGCCTTCAGCTCCGTACCCTGCCTCCAGCCTGGGTATTCCGTGGCAGACTACCATATCCATACCTGTGGAAGCAAAATGTTCTTGTTATGGTCCCACTAATCAAAACAGCAATCTTAGAGCAGGATTCCAACATCTGGGGGTGGACGGGTAGCCTGACAGCTGTAACTGAACAGATCAAGACACGACTTAATACCAAACATAAAAGTTTCATTAATCTGGAAGAGAAACAGCAGAAGAGGGACTCTACATTTTTTATTACTGAGGCTCATGTTATCTAGTCATGCGTCAACAATTTATTTTCCTGCTTAAATTAACCCTTTGATATAGCCAGATGACTTCAAAAATAAGGCCTTATTTTGAATGAGTCACGCTATTCAAAGCAAACATTGTTTCCTAAAAGCATTGCTTCCTAAAATTTAATTATATGCTCTTTAGAAAATGTTTAGTCTTGGCACTTACTTCAGTCTCACTTTAGACTACAAAGTCAATTTGAATATCATTTATTATATTTGCAAGTGGTTATTTTATTGTTAGCAAATAAAATGTAAAGCAGACAACATGTTCAGGTTTAATCGAATTGTGGTTGGTGGAAATTAATATACCACTCCCTAAATAACTTGAAGTAGTTTGAAACTGCCCAGATCCTGGAAATTAATAGTCTTGTTCTATGAAAAGCAAGCTCAGTATGATGAAAGCTGGGTTTAAAAACCATGGATGTATTCTGTAGCTAATATAAAATAGTGGAGCTTCATTGTTGTTACTGGAGCTATCTAGTTTAGTTTCCAAACACAAAGTGTAATGCTAAAAAAACACTACATTGTTGGTAATTGGCTTCTATCAGCTAACATTATTTTATCACATAGGAAATAAGACAAATTTACAGGGGTTTTATTGTCTTACACTCATTCAGGAAAAAAAAATGGTTGAATTTATTGATATATTAAAGTAACTCTTGCCTACTCGGTGCTTCCCCTTGGTATCAGTTAATTTTTAAAAATACCTTAAAGGTGGTAAGTTATTAGATTGTATTGTATTATATTATACCACTTCCTGTTCACAGAAACCACAAAAACTGTTACAATACATACAGTATTTTACCACTATATTATATTAATATTATTTTTAAGGTTGCATTCTGTTTGTAGGAACACCAACTTTCTTTTATTTACAATAAATGGGACAGTAAGCGTATGCTTAATTCTAGGTGAATATGTTGGGTGGTTGGTTGTACAACTTGCATGCGCTAAAAGGTTTATGGAGTTTGAGTGTCTTTATATACTTCAATATTTGTGGATAACCAACATGGTGAGGTTGGAACTTTGAGAGATATTGAGGTTGAGAACATTTCATATTTCAGCAATGTAGATTGTCTACTAATCTCTCCTGCCAAACAAGGTGAATGTGCGTACCAATAATGTGTACGTAGCCTCAAGTTAGACTTCTCTTAGAGTGAATTTTTACTGACTTTTTTTAAAATGTATATGATATAGAAGACACTGAACAGTTTTATACTTTCCTCCTTAGAGCAACTAAAATATTATCCTCCAAATTTAGCACTTGAGATGTTCAATCACTTTCATCAGAGAAAAAAAAAGCTGCAGTCTGCAGTATATCATGTCTGTTTTGTCCTAATACATCCAAGAGTAAGTGGGCTAAATATGAGCAAATACCTTTGTTTTCTGCAGGTACATCAGAGGTTAAACAGCTAGGAGAAAGCTATTTAAGCTTAAGGATAGTAATAGCACACAAAAAATGTCTCTACCCATTGATAGAATCAGACTGACAAATTAAGAGTTTTGGCAAGGAGAGTAATAAAGTTCCAAAGTAGTTTTCCAAGCTGATTAGTGAAAGCAAAAAACTGGTTTGCAATGAACTTCAGTGAGTGTATGAAAAGTAAAAAGTGGTTGGGTTTTTGCCAAGCTATAAATATATTATAAAAATACCTATTTTAACACAATTTTCTGTATTTTTTTTTCCTTAAAAGACAGTCATTCTGAAAGTATGCAACTTCCCTTTACTCAGCTCAATATCTTGCTATATTCAGTTTGTCCTGTAATAAAAGTTGTGTTACAATATTGATGTTGATTTTGCACATATGGAATCAACTCCTAAACTGAAAATAAGTTGTACAATCTGTTTGGTTTACAAAACAAAAATAAAAAATACCCCAAAACAAATATTTTACATTCCTTTTGTGCATTATGTTTAAGTCCTGAGGAAACTAATTCAAAAAAGAGAGCAATTGCCCTCATGGAATTTAGGTAAATCCCATGAAATGGTAATTAAAAGCAGTCAAACTTTGCTCTGAGAAGGGCAAATTATTCCTATTTATCCTATACTTTTCCTTAATCAATTTAAAAAATTTATACTTAATATTTGGGGGGGAGGGGTGGGGGGATTGTCCAGAAGGCAAAACTTATGGTTTAGAAGGTAGGGGTGGTGCACAAAGTTGGTTGTAAAGTTACTCGTCACTCATTTGCCGTCTCATAAGCGAAAATGAAATTTAGCCAAGATTAATTTAGCATAGAGCATCCCATCATGAGCATACTCTGTCTCACCTATATACATGAATATATTTGTGTAAACATGTATATATGTATATATATGCCCCTTTTTTATGTTACTACAGCAATATATAAATCATCAGGTTAGCTCTGTCTCTGAGCTTATTCCCCAGGGATCTTTTCACACATAACAGACAACTTTTAAGTTAAAAGAGAGGACAGTGAAGGGCAAAATAAATATTGGGTTGAAGTTGTCTGGCTCAAAATCTTTCATTTCTAATGAAGCTTACCTTCAGTTTTGGGATGAGTTTTGGGGGTTTTTTTTCATTAGTTTATTTTCCACTTTTTGGGTTTGGATTGTTTTAATATACAGACCAGCCTTATTTTTCTGGAGGTCTAAAAGTGGATAGCATTGTTCATGGCAAAAAACCTACTAATAATAATAATTTTCTGGTGTCTTTTAACATTTCCTGCTGGCTGAGCCATTAAAGCTCAGCCATTAAAGCAGACCTCTCAGAAGATATATGAATGCCTGAGTGTATTAACAAAGATAAGCAAGTACTAAAAATCTGAAAAACTTCATCAGACCGCAGTGGAGATAAATTCATTTATGCCAAAACACTCCTTTTGGTTATCAGATATCAAAATGCCCTGCTTCTTTGATTTCTTATAGTATTCTTCTTTTCTTTATTTTAAAATAATCATTGTCACTCCAGAAAATTTGTTTAGGAATACTTTGTTGGCTGCTTAGGGTGGTTTTGGACAGAGAACAAAGTTTTCGTAAGTTTCAGTGTTTCTGCTACAAAAGTCACAATGCAATGTCTGCCTCAGTTCAGCTGAGAATATATCAATTATTTGGGTGAACTTGAAATGTTTCTTTTATGTAATTTTTAATAAAGCAACAACTGCAGTCCTGCAATCCATTGTATTTAATGTGGATGGCTGTTGTGACTCTGGAGGGTCATATCTCCTCCTACTTTTTTTTTATAATACATCAGTAGAGTTGAGAGACTTTCTCTATTTCCAATANATTTATTCATAATATATTGAAAAAATTCTGGTGGGGGGGGGGGGGGAAGATGCCATTTAATGCTGAAATATGTTTCAGCAAACTAAACTGAAAAATTTCTTCTTCAGAAATTCCAAGTGTTTCATTTTGATCAAGCATGACTAAATTTTAATGTTGCTAAATCAAAACTTAGTTGAGTTCCTTTGTTGTGGTAACCTCTGCATTAAAACTCGTCTTCGTTTTTCATCTGATGTCAAATTGAATGTTAAGGCTTGAGTTTCCAGATTTTGCTCAGCCAAATAGTGGGACAGTGCACTCTGCACTGCTGCTCTGGTGTCTGTACAGTTGGGAATAACAACTGGAAAAGTAACTTCCTGGGACCAAGCTGAATTCTTAGAGTGTTTCAGTTACAGCAGGGTTTTATTAGAAGTGCTGCTTACTAGAGATCCACCTGAGATCACCAAGTCACTGACAACAGTAACTATGAAGAGGCATCTAATGTCCATCCCTGACTTCTTAGTAAGAAAGACCAATAATCCTTAGATGTGATGAGCAACTGGTAATTGCTTTTTTTTTTTTCTTAACTCTGAAAGCAGCTTTTTTCTTGCTTTTATTGAATTTCTGGGAGTGCAGTGCAAAGACTCATTCATTACCTACTGTTAAATCCAGTACTGACAAGTCATGCGTCGCAAATATAATTCATGATCAACTATTATTTAGTAACTCTGTATCATTTTGTTTGAATCTCATCCTGTTTCTTGTATTGATGTCAAATTGTGATGTAAAAGACAAATGGAGTTGCTGATCAATGACTAAAATACATGCTGATAATAATCAAAATTGCATAAGAACAGAGGATCCATTAAGTACAGATCATAACGTATGCCAGAAATTAAAATGCACAACCGTGAGATGCTTTAGTGTCATGAGAGATTTCAGTGCATCTTTTTACCTTCCATTCATGTAAGGGAATCATGAATGAGATGGAATGCTTCAAAACAGGGGAAAAAATCTATAGTAGTAAACAAGATTATGTATTGAGACAAGCATAATTTTTTGTTGATTAATGTTTTTTCTTAATTTTGGACAGTTACAAAAATTTCCTTGTCATCATGCTGACCACCTTGCTTTTTCATATTGCATCCTCTGAACTGTCAGTTGACTATCTTTGCCTTAATGGGCAGAGCATTATTTATGAGATACATTTTCTTAAATTGTATTTGGAAGGTCCCTATCATACAGTCCAATGGCTGCAACTCTTGATTGAATGGTCAATATTTCTTTATTTGTGTTTCAGCCAGGTAATCAAAACCATTTTGCCCCTCGCGTTTTGAAAGAAGACCACATATATAAACAGTTTTATGTAATAGATGTTTTGTATGCACAGCGTCCTTAACGTTAGGCACTATTTTTTTAGGATACTGTCTATTGTAATGGTTTTACATTAAACCTACAAAGACAGGGAATTCAGAATTATTGTCCTATTCTTAATACAGTCAGTGAATTATTACATCTAGGCACAAAGTAGTAAGTAAAGATTTTTAGTCTGATCTCTGAATTTCCTTGTAGCTGTGGGTTTGTCAGACCTTTAACAAATACACCAAAGCAGGGGGGTAAGGGGGCTGTGGTTTAATATGGACTAATGCACATGGCAGGGCTTTTACATCAGTGCTATTTCTTTCAATGTGCTATAGTGAAATTGTATTTTAAAACCAGGCAAGCTATTGATGCTTTTATTGAATGGAATAATTTATTATAGAAATATTTTAGTCTGTTGACATTTTGTCATCAAATAACAGTAAACATAATACACGTTTCCCATAAGACCGTTCTTAAGAGCCAAATATTTACCCTTCACTTATTCTAAAGGTAGCATTGTAATAATTAGTCTTTGTGCAAGACAAAAAAAAATATCTTTAAAGATGACCTTGTTAACACAGAGTAATGTCAGAAATATCCCAAAACAAGCTTGCTCACTCCTTCCAATTACTATTTTAAAAACTAGCATTTAATTTTACAATTCATGGATTGGTTTTCTTTTTAGTCATTGAAAAAGCTAGACTACCAAGCTTACCTTTCTGGCAATTTCTTAAATTTATTTATTAGAATCTAATGCATCTAAAATGACCAATGTATGTAAAAGTTAAATTTATATATTCCATTTAACTATAAGTTAGTACAACCTGATATTTACTGAATTTTTCAGATTCATCTGGAAACATTGGAATTTACAAAAAGTAAATTATTTTCAAAGGTATTTTAATGTTTAAAATGAAATAAAGTATTTATTGTACATTAAGAGCTTCATATTTAAACTCATCTATCTGATAGATATTTGTCTTCACAAAGACTAAATCCACTGTGATGGTATATTCTGTAAACTTTTTTTAATTTCTCATGCCTCTTATTTTTTAAGTAACCAAGGAACATGTGTTATATGAAAAGGATTCTTGCTAGAAGTAGTATATGGAAGTAGATAAAGGTGTTTCTTTCTTTGCACTTTGAATCTGATTTCTGACACTTTGTGGCTTATCCTTACAGTAAATATTTTTGTTCTGTAAGTGACTGGTCAGGGAAGACAAAGGAGTTGAGTGTACACTCTTTTTCTCTGGAATAGTCGCCCTCCTTTTTTACTCATTCAATGGGTGGGTGACTGTAAAGAAAATTACCACTGTATGTGTCTCTGTAATTCAGTTTTAGACATGCTGAAGCATAAATTCACTAGCTATACAAACACAAAGTTAAGAACTGTAATAAAGCGTGTGCATAAAATGGGGTTTTTGCTGTCACATTTGATTCAGTTGCTATTGCTTTGTTCGGTTTTACTGTTGAGTTAAGTTCTATTTATAAGCAACAATGTTCAGCCCTATTCAGCCATTTTTACTGCGGGCAAATTTGTTGGAGGTGGCAGGCATTGCAGTATACTCCATGAGTGGGCAGCCCACCTGTCACACTTATCTCTGCCAGGAAGTTGTTTTACAGGTAAAAATTCTCCACCGAGAATTTTATGCCTTCACCTACCATTAGATTTTCTCTGTGTTTCTTGGATTGCGGTATCCACATTGAGTCCACTTCTCCAGGTGGGTCAGGGGTGAGGAAATGGTCACCTAGTCCCAGGAACCTTTTATGGGTTATGTACCTTACAATCAGAACCTTAAGAGGAATCAAAAAATTAATTTAAAAAAAAAAAAAAACCAAAAACAACAACAACAAAAAAAACCCCAAACCAAACAATGGAGTGTGTGACTGGAATGGGTATTGCTTACAGATAATAAAATATTTATTCCTTGAAAACTACAACAGGGAACTAGTGATGGAGCTATTACTCAGATTTCTGAGGTTTGGTGGTTATTTACATTTCTTTCAACATATCTTTGATTGTTC
Source organism: Chionis minor (assembly GCA_013398295.1). NCBI lineage: Eukaryota > Metazoa > Chordata > Aves > Charadriiformes > Chionidae > Chionis > Chionis minor. Next base: position 753,426 of record VZSF01006979.1, on the reverse strand, counting down.
ACTTTGCTCTAGGCTTGAGGATTAGGCAAGAGTAACCTGGATAACACTGAACCAGAAGAGCTTGAGGTTGTATGTATGGGTTGTAAAAACAAAAAGATAAATTAGAAAAGTTGTATATACTTCTTCAATTAGAAAAGTTTGCTTGTTTTTATGTATTTATCTTCCAATCCTAGAGAAACTTTGCAATTTGTAGATGTTACCTTTGAGAAAAATCAGACAGTCCATTATTATTTATGAAAACTAAATTATTAAGCCATGTCTGTGGGCAAATAAACAATGGTTCAGGTTCGTATTGTTCATTTGAAAATGAGATTCCTTTTAATCTTACTTTTTTAAAAACTCTTTTATCTTGCTGCATTCTGAATAACTTTCTGTTACCTCATTTTATAAATATACATCGTCTTACACAGGCATTTGTCTTTGTTCCTCAGGTAGCATTTAGGTCTTTGTTTAATTTTGTTAGCAGTGGTGATACTATTTCCAATTGCTTGAGAGGGTATTTTGTATTACTACTTTCATGTACTGCATTTAGAAACGTGTAAGATTTTGTCAGTGTGTCTCATCCCCAGCTATCATAAACGCCGTGTCTTGTAACCTGTTTGTTAAACTTACCAAGTGGGATTTTAAACTCATTTAAAGTGGTTTGGTCCCGCTGCCCTCACTGCAAGTTTTTTTCTAGACTCCCTGATGTGTTGGGGGAGGACAGTTACACCTCTGCTCAGCCTTTGCTCCCCTAGGCTGGAAAAGCTAAACTCGTCTGGGCTTACCTATGAACAACCATTTATTTTCCTGAATGCTGCAGTAGCCTTGCTCCGTACCTGGCTATTACCTGTCTTTCTTAAATGACCTTTCTACAGTTTCCAGACAAGGGCTAAACAAGTCTTTAAGGGATATACAGTAGTTCTAGATTTTTACTGAAAATCTGTCTCCCAACGCTTCGTAGGATTATTTTGCCCTTTCCTTAGCTGCATCTCTTTGCGTCCCTTTACCGATCAACTGTTCTAGAGACTGATTCCTTATTCCTCTGGGAAAGCAAAAGGAAATATCATTTCTTTATTGCCGGCTGTATATCTATGTGTAGGTTTGAAAAGAACCGTAGCAATATTTTGGGTATGTTAAAGTTAAATTGCAGATCACGTACAAAAGTCAGGATAGTTACCTGCAGTAAAAAGGTAGATAACTTGAAGACTGTCTGAAAAATATTTGTCTTGGTTTCTAGATCTTTACTGTTTAAGACAACAAATGTTCTAAGATTGGTTATGGCTGCCAGATACTGGAATCAGCAAGTTCAAAGTTTTCCTTTACTGTCACCACATCTGCTTTTTTATTAGGTTTTGTTTATTATGTATTTATGCAGTAGCAATCCAAATACAGTATCTGGTTTGCGTTTGTTTTGTTTTCTAAAACGTGGAATACAGTTTGGGTTCCTCTAACATAAATATTATCCAATCTCCCAACTCCTGCAGTATATAAGAAAAGCATTGTGCAAATGCACAATTGTCCTTAAATGCCCATGGAAAAAGTTTACATATCTACCAGGTTTTATCCATTGTTTTTTATAGTGATGGCACAGACTTTTGTGCAAAGTAAACCAATGTAAAAGCAAACAGATTATTTTGCCCACAATGATGACATGTTACTGTCTATGTTACCTCACAGCATGTCACAAGACTTTGTTATGTGCTACTCACTTATATTTCATTTATTCCAGAATCTCGTCAAGTCACTTCAGTGTAAGTATATTAAAAAAATTTTAAAAATCACTCAGTACCACAAAGCTCTTTAAAGTCAGATTTCCATAAATTTGCACAGTACTAAATATCGGCAGTGTTAAGCAAATGAGAGCAAATAAGTACATTAAAGTGGAAACATTATTTAAGCAAATAGAAGCTGTTCTATGCTGTTCTGTACCATTTCTATCATTTTATATGAGGTCTGACTTGATTTTTTTTTTTAATTAAAGAATGGTTCAAAAGTGCCTGTAGGTAATCAATAAGTTATAAATTAATTTTTAATTCTTATTTTGCTGGTTCAGCTGGAATTATAGCTCTCAATCTCCTGAATTTACCGTTTTTCTGCTGTTGCCATAGTGAAGTCAGGTAGAGCAGGCAAAGCTGCACTCTTTCTTCTCTTTGAACTTAACTAAAAATAATGCTTAATCTATTGGTATGGCTTTAGAAATAGCTTTTAAAAATGTTAATGTGGATTTAGCAGTTATGGAGAGGGAGAGAGAGTCCTGTCTCTAAGTGGAAGTACTATTTACCCTCAGCAAAAATACAATACCTGTATGAGCAGTGCAAGCTTTCCTTTACCGGTTCTTCCTAGTGCTTTAGGCCTAGGGAGGCTTGAGGAAAAAAATGTATATGTCTGCGTCCTTTTATACATCTTGCTGTCAGATACTTCTGAGGGGAGGAGGAATATGGGGCAGCTGGGTTTTTTGACTGGGTAGCTGGTTTTTGTAACCAGGACAGAACATACCACGCTATTTCAAGTGATAATCAGTCACTTTGCATCTCAGTAGCCTGATGGAAATAACTTTGCAATTAGAGGAATTCCACATAGCAATGGCTTGGTGCTGAAAAGCTCCAAATCCCATGATTCATCTCGTTCTTCCGGAAGGTGGTGGCAGACTTGCTGAGTGTATTTGTATTTGCATATAGTAATATGTAATATCTAACTAAGGTGTACTAGTTTGTTGTGCGCAGGCCTACCTTTCATTCAATGCAGTTCTTTAAAACGATGTGTAAAAGTTATCTCAAGTGTAGAAATATTAATTTGTAAAAAACATGCTGCCTCAAAGGTGCAGTAAGAGATTTTCAAAACTTGAAGTTTGAAGTCAGGGGTTGGTGTGGAGATCTCCTAGGAGTAGAAGGAAATAGTTCAAATTGCCTAAATGTTCACTGACTGTTCACTTTAATGAGGTGCAGTTGGTCTCCCTTCTTGTTTATTTACTGACTCTACCTTCCTCTGGTTTTGGGGTTTTTTTTTTCCTTGGGTTTGGTTCTTTTATTTTTGCCTTCCAGCTAACAACAGCCTAGCTTGACCGGACAGGGAAACACCCCCGCTCTTTTGCAAGAGTGCTATAAACTCAGGGGACTGACAGGAAAAATATCTTAGGTATCTTTTACTGTCTATATTGGGCTTCCATTACTCAGTTCAAGTTGAAGGTGTCATTCCCATCTTCAGCATATTCAGTGATCTGTGCTCAGGTTGGAGCAGATGGAAACCTTATGTCAGCACCTCTCCTTAAGCTGCATTATGGCTTTTCATGACAAGTGGCTTTGTGTGAGAGACAGCTTTCTCAGGAGGTTCCTGTGAGAGTACAGCAACCGTGGAATTCAGGAGCCATTTTTAACCTCTGTCCTCCACTACATTTTGAACGTATGGCATGCTTTGGCCTTGCAGTCACATACGCAGAGAGAACACCGGAAAATAAGCACTTTACAAAGTAAATAGGAAACAAAAAACTCCTCACAGTTTTTGCCTGACAAGGGAGAGGGAAAGACAGCTGCTCACAACAGACACTAGTCTTATCACTTGATGTACTTAACTCAGCTTTTAGGCAATATAAGAACGAAAAAACAAGAAGGTAACTATGCTCAGGTGGAAGTTAGCCAAGTCTCAGAAAGGTTGGTAAAAGGGGTTAGTGTTCAGCTGTTAGTGATGTTTCAAGCTGCTTACTTGCAAGCTTATCTTTGGAGGGAAAAGCTGTATTTAATTATTTTTCTTCTTCTTGCTTTTCTTTCCTATTAGTTTTGCTTTTGTCTTGAAGGGAGCAGGGCTGAATAGGACTAGCAGCTCAATAACTTGTATTTTTTCTATTTCATTTAAAAAGAGACTGCTGGTGCTATCTTTGATGCCCTTAGAAGACTGTCAACCAACAATGTTCTTGCATAAAATACACCACATATAAAATAAAACCGAGTAAGAGAGACAGTTAAGGCGAAAAGATTATTCGGTACTAGAAGTTTTATGCTTAATGGATTTTTTCCTTCTTGGTGTCTTATTAAAATGCTAAAAATATTTAACAATTATGGTTACCAGACACCTAAACTAGCAACACCTGAGTAAAATCTTTGGATCATGCATAATATTGCAGTATTCTGCATGGGTTTTATTAATGTCTTACCCACTGATGACATTAGACTCCCATTTTCAATACAGTTTTTACAGTGCCTTCCAATTGAATAGCACAGGTGTGTATATTATACTGACCTTTGGAAAAAAATAGTTACTCTCAGTTTGTTTTGAATTTGTATAAAAGGGTGTTGCTATATTTAACTCAGAGACCTTGTGGCTATTGGGATGATAACCTTCATACCATCTTTGGGAACATCTAACATATAAATGCCATAGATAGAGTAAGTGACTTGACACAAGATCAATCTGGCAATTGCGTGGCAAAGATTAAAAAAAAAAAAAAACCACACACAGGAGTACAGAGTTCAACTTGTCTTCCACTATTTTCAACATATTCTTATATGAGGGAAAACATCCATACTCCTGTGATTTTATCATGTTGCGGACTTCTGGCTCAGTTCTCATCAGATGTAGATTGTAGTATGTTACTGGCTGTCTCGACTACTCTGCTACTGCTTTTAAATCTTCACAAGTGATAGCATTTTCCTCTGATTCTTACTCTCCCTCCTTCTAGGCTGCTTTACACATTTGTATGTCTTCCTTTTGAACAGAATTCCATACCTTAACGGTGAACCCAGAAAGGTTCAGTGCGTAGTAAGCAAAGAAAGTTGAAATGAAATTGTTTCTAGTGTTGGTGCATATTCTAAGGAAGAACAAATAACACATAAAGAAATCTGAATAGCGTTATGAATACAGTAGAGCCATGTTTGGCTGATACAAATAAAGTGTGTGTGTGTTTATATAAAGTGAAGGAGGCAGAAGGCAAAAAGCTGTTCCTTGTGGAGAAGGAAAGTAGATTTCTTTGTACATCCCTAGTTATGCACTGATTTGATCTAATAATGAATGTAACAATTCTACAAATTGCCTTGATGGTCTCCTAAAGCCTCTAGAAGAGTCTCCACCTAAACCCATGTGAAAGGTTCTTGTAGTCTTCTGAGAGACTGGATATTTTGCAAGTGATACAAGTTGCTGCTTAAGACTTACATATCTCAGGATGCACTCTTTTTCCAGATAACAACTGAAAATTAAGTTATTTCCAAATACAAAGTGGGCAAGGCCAACTTGAATTGTACAGGTACTGAGTATATGTATCAACTGGGAGACAAGCTGAAGAGCCTCAGGCATTAGACCTAAGTGATAGATTAATAATGAAAAGTGTGAATGTCAGGCACACTTACAGTTTGCCAGCGAATTCCAAGGGCAGCAACAATATTCCAGGTTGGAGGAGGTGTTTGCTTTGCTTCTGGGCAGGCATCAGGTGCCACAGTAACGGGCAGCAGACCTAGTACTTTCTTTTTCATCTGTTCCCTGCTTAATATGGATAGGTGACTTACACTTTGAGAGACAGTAAATTTAAGTACAGAGTCACACATAAAATATTTCTGCCTGTCAATTATGCACAATAGTGTGTTTGGCAGTTAACCGCTAAGCAACATTGTGTGAAGATACTCAGTGTGATTTACTATCCAGTCTTGGACTAATTCTCCGATCTGGGAAGTTGGAAGCGCAAATGAGCTGTCCTCCATTTGTTAATTCATCTGTTACATTGTTTGTTTTATTGTATATTTGTGCATAAGGATTCGGAGATACAGAATTGTCTAATAATTCATTCAAAATGCCTTGAGGTAGCTTTAATGCTGGCTCCAAGATTTATACTCAGCAAATGCTAAACACACAGGTATACAGCGCATTTATTTATCAACGTTTTTGCTATCAAACTTTGCTGAACAACTTTTCCGATTGGTTTGGTTCTATTTTACAGTAATTATTAAACAAAAATCGATTGCTGTGAGAGCCTCCTCTGTTAAATGCACTTTGGGCATATCCTGTCACTCTGGCAAGCGCTGTCACCAGATACGCAGCTGCACAGAAAGAAAGGATTGCTGCAAACTATGAGGCACTCACAGATTATTCAGATATCATCTTGCGCTGGCCTTAGGATGGCCTGTTACTTCCAGCCCTAAAAATAAACAACTATTAATCACCTAATGGCAACATGAGTTGACCAGCACTTAGGGCTGCCTGGACCTCAATCTCACTGTACTCAAAAGCTTTTCTCATGTTTTCTGTCACCCGGGATAAGAGGTAGTTTGCAGCCAAGCATTCCTTTGGGAGGACTGCTGTGAGTTTAACAAAATGTTTGAAATAACCTCAGTAACTCCTCTCAACACTGATCCTCAGCTTCAAATGTGCAGAATCAAACAATAGCGGCCTTGCATCGACAGGCCCTGGAGAGTGAACTCATGGCGTAAGGTTTTCTCAGGGAAACTGAGTAACAAGCAAGTACCTCAGGAAGCGCCGTTCTTTGCCTGGGTTTAATCATAAGTGTTTGCTTCCAGCAACGATATGCAGAATAATTCTGTCATGCGAACGACCACCTTTTCTCCCTGCCTTTTCAAAGGAGAGCAACATTCTTGCAGTGTCTTAACTGATAAAAACAAGGAGCACAGCTTAAATAGAAGTAGCATAGCTTTAGTAAACCAGTCATCAAATTGCACGTTGCAGGATGGAAGGGTATTACTGCTTTGCGCAAGAACATGTTAATGCACTTGTAGAGGTAAAACAATGTGCTAACCCTGGATTGTAAAAGACTAGTATGTAGATGCAACAGCTGATACAGAATATTAGACTCTGTCCATCAGAAAGGAATTTATGAAACTTCTGAAAAAGGAGATGTAGAAGCTTTCTTATATTGTGCATTTCAGATTGAGATTTTTTTGGTTGAGCTTCTTTTGCATAGTTGTGCCCATCATCCAGGGTGCCTGAAGTCACTTTGCCCTGTATCGAGGTGGTTGTTAAGTGGTGCAAGGTCCTTATATTTCAGGGAAGCTTGGACCTATCTCCAAATTATCAAGTAAGGTTCCTGGAACACTGTCAGTTATCTCTTTTAGGCAGATACTGGAATTAACATCCCAGGCAGCTAAAATGCATTGTTTTCCAAAATGCATACCCAAGTTATCTCTGCTAAAGCCAGAGACAACTTTGGCCATAATTTCCATGAAACAGTCCAGCAGTATAAGGATTAACAATTTCTTTTCCAAAATGTTCATGTGAGTACCATGTTAATTTTCAGAACATCAGCCCAATCCTGCAGTGCAGGCATAAGGGGCCCCTCATAGTCTCTCTTTACAACACAAAACCTTACAGTCTGGTATGCAAAGCCTCTACCCGCTTTTGAAGATGCTGAGACTGAAAAAATAAAAAAAAAGTTTTACCTTGAGCACACACAGCCACTTTGAGAGATAATAATAAGCAACAAAATAATATGTCTCAGTGGAAGTTAGGACATGAATCAACAAAACTTGAGAAATTCAAAGTTCACTCAAGGCTCTCTTGTCTTAATGACAAGTTGCCTTGAGCCAGTATGTGTTTTCTTACTCACTGCATCAGTCTTCACTTAGAAAGCCTTGATCCTTGTAAATCAGTGTAACCTTAATGTTGTTTAATCATAGCTTTTAAAAGTTAATTTCCATGAGAACTACATTTTAAAAAAACCCTAACTTGTCATTGAGGATTATAAAAATCCTTTATTTGCCTGGAGAACAGTACTCAGATCTGAATGAATAAGTGTAAGTGAATAATGTGTTTCGACAGTTTGTTTATTAAAAATGTATTATGCAGCTAAAAGTTATATTGTATTTATAGTATTTTAATGACTGACTTGCACAGTTTTCGGTGCATTCTATTAATATGCATTTTAAAATTGTGCTATGCAAAATTCTAAAATATTTTAAACAGTCTCTTATATCGCCATAAATATCACTTGATTTGTTTTTATTTCTACAAATGCCAAAAGCAATTAAATCATACTATAAGCATGATGAAATGCTGCTTTTTGATTGATGCCTTAACAGTCTCATTGCAGGTATAAAAAGACAGCTAGTATAAAAAAAAATCTCATTAAGATTTAATCATATCAAGAGAGGTGTGACTACAGAGACAGAGGCTAATATTAAGTTTCCATCCACCTTTTTTTCACCTGACAACTCCAGCTTCCGCATCAGCTGCATATAACATCAATATCTGGCATTCGTGGAAATGCCTACCTTTCTCAGCCAAAAAGAAATTCCCACTTTTGAGTCAAAACCTCCTTAGAAATGGGAGTCTTGCAGAATATTAATAGGCTTCAATTTTTTTCCTTGTCTTTAGCAAAAATAAGATGTCCCCCAACTACTGTGGTAACATCAAAGCTTAACACAGATTAGGTTTTACTTGCTTAATTTCACCTTAAGCAGCATTAACTGGATGCCTGGATCCTTGAGACATAATATGCTGCTAACTTCTCTGTGTAAGGCTTGATACAGTGCTTGCTAGTGCCATGCACAAGCTTCCTATTATCTTTAAAAGTGTGTGATCAGAACTTTCTAAACTTTTTCCTGAGCCACATTTGCAAGCAACTATATTTTTGTGCAGTTGCTACTGCAGGAAGACAAATTAAGTAACTTAAGGGAGTTGGGCCCAAAAATATTGTAGCCTTCTGAATTACAGATTAAGGATCAGATTTTTAAAGGAAGAAAAAAAAAATCATTCGGTTCTTGATTTTACTAAGTATTGGAATTATTTTTTTTCTTTCCACCAGATTTGGTGAAGTCAAAGAAATAAGATGTTGTGTAATGCCTTGAAGGCATCTTTTATTTAAATCAGTGTGCGTCTGTCACTGGATCACAGAAGTGTGTGTTGGATTTAAAAAGTGACGGGGATAATAAAACCCCACAGTTACCTTTAAATTGCATTCAGAGTTTTTAAAATGCGCTGTCTTTATGCATGAGTACCTTTATTTGATTTTAAAACTCTACATAAATGAACAGTAACAGAAATACTTGTTATAAAATATTCTCAACTAGGCTTGTGGTAGCTGCTTAAATGGAAAATTTCTTGCTAATCAAAGTCAGTTTCTGACCAGTGGCTATTAAATGTTTGCCAAGATATATAACGCTGTGTCATCAGCAGTAATAAACTGGTCTAGACGTAAGGAAGTTGGCTGACTGATGCCAATTGACCTTACTTGAAAATGTGATCTGAAGTCGTCGCCTACTAGCCTAGCTCTGCAGATATCTAAATTCCCTCCGCTGACACAAATGAGAGTTCTACAACTACAATAAAATAAAGTTGTGAGTCCTTAAACAGAAAACTTATTTGATATTACAGGGGGCTTTAATTATTGTATCTTCAGAGTTTCTTGGTACTACAAATAAAACCAATTTACTCACAACTGTGATTCTCAGGCACCATGTTAAATTGACTGGGAATCTAATAATTTATTTGTGAATTTTTGCAGTTTCCTTTTTCCAGGACATAAGTAGTGACGTACAAGTGGTAATACTCTTGATTTGTTTGATATTTTAAAAGAAAAAAGGAAACAAAGCCAGCTTTTTGGCTGGCACTGTTGATGATCTGACATTAAAAAGCAAGGGACCAGCATGCAGTCCTTCAAAGACACATTCAGATGTGACCTTCATAATTAAAATCACCAACCAGGTAGACTGTTATGCTTTCATAGAACATGAATACTCATCTGAATCTGTTTGGTAAAATATTTGCTTAAATACATGCATATTAGAAATAATGATTTATATGCTAGCATTTCATTATGAGAGCCACTTGGAATTAAAATTATTTACATTATGCTGAGATGCATACAACCCATCTATAACAAATAGACTGAGAATAAATAAAGTGAACATTTATTTAAAAACAATTGCAAGATGTTTTACATTTCTGCTCAGTATTGAGCAGCGTGTTGAAAATGCATTTTTCATAAAACCACATGCAAGGCTTTTTGATGGTGAAAAAATCCACTCACAACAGCCACATGTCTAGGCAAACCCTTAGAAGCTAGTGTGGACCCCACACAGACATTCCAGAAGAAAAGACATTACTAGAAAGTAGTTTCTCTTGAAGTAGAATATGTGTGAGCCTACTAGGCCACTTTGATAAATAAATAAAAGTCTTTTTTCTTTTCTAGCACAAAACTGGTTCAACTGGAGGGCAAGTTAAACCCAGATTCACATTTTACTTGGGGTTTTTTCCTTTTTTTTTCCTTTTTTTTTTTCTGAAGTGATGCCTTGGCTTATACAAAGATGTCATTTTATTTTTTTAAGAAGAAGAACTATTTGGCTTTGTCTTACCTTAGTTTTACCTTCCTGGCTTTTCAGTGTATCTCCATGAAACTCTCCATGGAGTTTGTCTCCATGAACAAAGCCCAGCGTCCCAAGTTTATCAATGTACAAATCTATACTCCTTTAACTATGGGTTTCTTCAAAATCCATGTCATTGAACCAGTATAAAAGATCCTCTGAACTCTCTTAAATTAGTGCAAAGCTGACTTAGAGTAGTATGATCAGACATAAGTTTTATCTACAGCGCTGTTGAGCCTGTAACTATATTTAACTATACTCAAACTATATTTTACTATCTCCAGCATCTGTCTCAAATGCTTCATTTGATTCTTTGCAAGACACTGTCTGCTGCCCTTAAGGCTAAATTTAGTCTTCTATATCAAGCCTAAATTAGGCCTAAACTAATCCATGGGCTTTTGTAGTCCTGCTCTCTTCTTGCCAATCCATGGGAGAACAAGCCTGTCTGCCTCCCTTTGCCACTCCTGGAACTCTTGACTCTGCACTGAAGTGCACCTAGGTTGGCTTTGGCTGCCTTGTAGCCACAACTTCTCATGTCAAAACTAGACAGTGACTACACCAGGATTTATGTAATGGTAACTACATACTTATTGGGTGACTTTCTAATTAAACTGATGCAACCTAGGTGGACAATTTTTACTTGCTATGTGTATTATATTCTGAAGGAAGCTTGCCTCCGTATTTCCTGTTTATTCTATTTTTACTGCATGGAATTAACCAAACCTTACTTACTTGGATTTCTTTTCAGCTCTAAAAAGAAACTCTATATAAAAGTAAAGTTCTAAGAGGAATAGTTTCACTGGAATAGGTAAAACTACAGTTTTTTATAACTTCTGGACACGTTCCTTCACACCTAAGGTATCAGGGTAAGAAAAACAGGAGGAAAAATACAAGTTAGACACAATTTTAGGGGTTTATGCAATTTTTCTGAGCAAGAACAAAATCCATAGTTTGTTACATTCTAAGCTTGATTTTCGTTTTGAGCTTAAACTTTGTCCAGTGTGTCTTTTGTATGAAATGGGATAACCTGGCCTATCTTGTGTACCGTATCCATATAGTTTTAGAACCATTTGCTACATTCAACATTTTTTCTGCTCCTCAGAGCTACTAAATGAGTCCCCTTTCCATAGCAATACTAAGTAAGCATCCCGTCATTTTAGTTTATTCTCCGGTGTAAACCAGGGTTAGTCACTAACTTGTTAAATGTTATGATTGATGCAGAAATAACTTTGCAGCTTTACTTTGGAATTCACAGCACTGAGTTTTGTTCTTCATGGTGTCATATCTGCACTTTGGAAGGAGTCAAATTAAAAAGGATAATTCTTACTTCTAGGTTACACTTCCTTACCTCATCCACTTACACAAAAAGGTTAAGTGTCTTTTCAAATTAAGGCTGCAGTAATTAACCAGTGGCATTGTTTGTGATTTGCCAACTCTGGGCGTTAATGAGAGAGAAATTAGCACTTAGCAGCAGGAGTTCCTGATAGTCAGTGGCAAATGCTTAATGTGCCAGCAAGTTAATTTTGGTCTTAAGTACTGTACTTAAGTGGTTTTAAACAAAAGTATGGTATGTTTTTTATGTGATCATAAATATGGGCTGTGCGATACAGAGCTATAATAGAAGGGATGACACAGAATATTGGGGAAAAAAGTGCAACCTAGGCAGCACAGGGCAAATAGTTTTGCTATAATAAAACAGTCAAAAGCAGGATTGATGGATGTTTTCATGGTGAAGATGTACTTGCTTCTGCAATTAGCAGTATGCAGATGTTCTTGTATATAAATTTTATCATCTAATTTGGCATTTCTGAACATAATTTTTTTAGCACAATTTTTTTCCTGAAAAATTGTGCTTGAGCTGTGATGATTTCCTAGAAAGACATAAATTAGCCTTTTTGAGAAGTCTTGAAATATTAATTTTATTTCAAATTACAGTTTGAAAAAATAACTTAAGAAATGACCTAAGAGCAGTGCCCCGTGCATTTTATGGTGGATAGGGGATTCAGACTGCCACACAGAGCAAAATGAGCCCTTCAAAATTTGGGCTGAACAGCTGCTCATTACCATCAAGATTTTACCTGGCACACGCTCTTGTAGTGAGTAAGTAAGCACTTGTGTACATGGCATAGCTTCTGCCTTGCATAAATAGCCCATTAGAAATACAAGGTCTGTTCCTTGTATTCTGGGGACTTTTGCTTTTAAAATAATTTTGGTTAGTACAGGAGTACGTCTCCACGCAGTTATCCCTCTTTCTATGTATGGTTGATGTGGGAACAGGTACGTAGTCTGTGAAATAACAGAAGTTGGCCCATCCTCCATCAGCAAATCACTGCCTCTCGCTGGAGGCAGCGAGCGTCGGTCCTTGGCTTCCCTTGCCATTTGCGCCTCACTGTGCTAGGCTGCCTGGCCTCTGCGGTACAGCCAGGTCGTGCACGTCTTGGCCCCACATGAACTTAAGCAAAGGAAGATGGAGAGAAGCCCTTAGGGACAACAGAGGCTGAAGCTGTGGGCCAGCGAGGGAAAATTTAGGAATAGGGCGTAGGCAGCATCGTCCTTCCCTATGAGCCCCTTTTTAGCCTCTGCTGTATTCAATGCTAAACATGTTTGATTATGTTAACTAGCATAGCTGGATTTGTCAGAGTTTTAACCTTTCCGCTTTCAAATATCATCTCTAGGTGGCAAAAAGCACATTTGCCAACGTTGCCTCAGCTATGCTGAGGGGTAATTTACTTTGCCACCAAACTGCGGCCACTCCTAGGTTGAAGAGTAGTAGCCATAAACCGAAATGTTACAATGCTCTGCAGCAGTTTTGGGCAGAAGACTACCGTATCTAATTGAAACTGCAGGAGGAAGCCACAGGGGTTTCTTCTTCCTTTGATGCCTGTTCCATTACATGAGCACATCAAATAGAGTTTTCCCTCCGTTGTTGGAAAGAAACCACCCTAATGAAGCCAGTCTGGCACTACCCACGGGTTTGAGTGCTTGTATTGTCTGCTAAGTGGACATTTAGGTTACCATGCATCCCCCCAGCACATTTTTATTATAATTAAACATTAACAAAAATTGGGTACCATATTGGTTGAGTCCTGAGCACGGCTCTGCATATAAACCATCACATGACATTCTATTGAACTTTTTCTTGTACAGACGGTATCTAACAGCTCATCCTGCACTGTTGGTTTTGGCAAGTTCACTACAGCATATAATAAATCAAGGAAAGAAAAAGCTTTTTGGCCTCATGTTGTACAGACTGCTGTAATGTTAGACTACAGAAAGCAGTTCTGTTTTTAGACATCCTTTTACTAACCCAACATTCATAATTTATGATTTCACTGTAAAATTCTTGCAACACTACACCAAAAGTAGTGCTGCCCTTTAATTAAGTGCTCTCAGTAGGAAAAACGTGAAACTGATGTGCAAAACATATCGCAGTACACAGTGATTGATAGTGATTACTTCTTTATGAACCCAGCCTGAAGGTCTGAACTTCCTGATGGGTAAAATAGTCCATGGGGCTACTTCCTGAGATTGCCTAGTGGGGATCAGTTAGAGTTAGTAATATCTGAGGAATTCCTGAGGCACATTTCAGAGAGGTTACAGCAGAAACTTTCTGTTTCTTTCTGAATTGTGCTTTACCTTAGTAATTACCTGAATAATAGCTCATTTTAGAGATTATATTTTAAGGATCCGTTGTGATCTTCATGCTATTATAATTTGCATGAACTGAGACTTGCATAAACCCCTGTGTTTTTAATGCCTGCACATCCAATTCTGAAAAAGCAGAGTGCGTGGCAAGAGAGACTTTGGTATGTATTAAAATTACTAAAGGTTACTTAATGTTTAAGGCATAGGTCTCAAAATTACTAAAAGTTACTTAATGTTTAAGGCATACGTCTTTTTTTTTTTGATGTGTGTAGAGTATTCAAAGGAGAAAGCAAAACTCTGATGTGGATTGTTTGAGTCTCTAAATAGCATTTTTATTCATGGACTTAATGACATCTGTCAATTCCACACTGACTAAAAATGGAAAATTAAATGGAGGTCAAATACTCTCTCCAATTTTGCAGTGAAATTAACAGATTTACTTGTGTTGGAATCACAGAGGTGGTGGAGTTCACCTAGCACAATCACATAAGTTCATTTTCCTTTTCGCTTGATAGATTTGGCCCCGGATTAGTCATCTACTGGTATGGATTTATTGAAGAGCTGGACTGCCATCGTGAACGTGGTATCCTGCTAAAAGACTGCTTTCCTACTGACATTGTGACTCTGCGACACAGCATGGCTCAACACTGATGTTGGGAGGAAGAGGTAAATCCGGAAGCAATTTTACTTTCCTGCAGTGTAAACTAATGGCAGCATCTGCCCTGAACTTCAGCTGAACTCCTGCTGCCTGCCCTTATGCTACTGCCTCTTTACACAAACATATCAAGAGTTTCTGTTTTGCTTCAGACCTCTGTTGTGATCAGCCAAAAAAGACAGACACAACCCACTCATTATCAGCATTTCTGTCTCTGTCAAACAGCTAGTTTCTGGATACTCATAATCTTTCTTCCTTCCGGATGGCTGCTTCTAGCATTCTGAACAAAGACAAAAACGCAGAGGCTGAAAGGTGCAACTTTTAGTTCTCATCCCTGTTACAGTCACCTTTAAAAATAAGTGCTTTTTTATGGTTTCGCTCACAAGTTTATTCAGTGCTGGTGATCTGACTGAAACACCTACGCTGATGTGGAAAATTGGTAAAGACTGTTATTCTGGGGCTTAAAACAATATAATGCATAGCTCGTAAAGCCCAGGCAGTAAGACGGGATCATCTAGTTTCTGGCTGTTACAGTAAATAGCCAGATTTAGAGAGAGTAATTGGGATATGTGTTTCCTCACTATCCGATTGCTAAAATCAACAATGGAATCCCAAGTTAACAATTAAAAAATAATCTAGGTTAGGGGATTTTTAGGGGGGGTGAAAGTGAAGAACAAGAATTTATTTTATGTATATGAGCCTGCAAAGTTTGGGGTTAATTTTGTGGGGTTTTTTAGTGAGTAGTTTAATGACTCAAAAATAACTTGTGTTTTATCCTTTCCTCCCCACCCCCCAGGGAATCTATACCTAGGAATTTTTCTCTTAACTGACTTTAAGGAAGGAATCTGTCGTGGCCCCTGTAGGTACGGTAACATGCAATATTCTGGCATACTGAAGTCCGAAAGAACAATGTGCAGGAGCTCTCTATGTGGGTTACTTCTTCAGAAGATTGCCATCCTCATGTTCAAGAAGGGGAGTAAAAGAAAGATAAAACAGTGCTTCATACTGGATCAGTTCCACAAGACAAATAAAGCACACAAATGGGCATAAGTTTCCTGCATGCTTCTGTATTCTTGTAAGAACATGGTTTTTCTCTTGCTGGAGCCACCGAGATCAGAGGTACATTGAGGTGAGTGTTAGCCCTCCTTGAAGTTTTGAGGAGTTCAATCTCATTCTGTTTCCATCCTCATCGCCACTCAGAGGGGCAGTATTGGGCCTCAGGTTTGTGCTCTCAGTTAGAGGTTTCTTAATGATAGCAGCTTTGACACTCTTGTCAGGCTTGACACTCTTTAATGCTCTTTTCTTTGCTAGCTGTCATTCAGGAAAGGACTAAATATTTTTAAAAGTCAATCAGAGTTTTTCATGGTATCCTCACCATTTTCAGATTTTCAGACAAGTTAAGCAGAGGCACAGGTTCTGTTGTAGAATTAAAGGTGTGATAACAGTCTCCCTAAAACACGAGTTAATAACCTCTTCCATAAGGAAAGGGTCTTTGAAACCTTACAGTCCATATTCATCATCATTTTCAGTTGAGGTGATACTTTGTGCACCTGTATGATTTCAAAAATCACATGCAGAGTTTTTGTAGTCTTGCCTTGAGTTAAAAGAAAGGGTATTAATCCCATGCCGGTTTTTTTCAGCTATAGTTTTCAGATGCATACAACAGTATTTTTATTTTGAATGTTTAGTTCTCACTTTAACACTTTTTGGTAAGTTTCAGAAAGATATTTATCATTTTGACTAATCTTTAATTTTCAGGAAAAAATATCTTTAGTCTTCCTAGTAGTCTGTCCCTAGCTGCAGAGATAAGCTAGTATGGCTCCACTACAGTGAGTTATTGTTGCATAGAGATTATTTTCTTGGGTTTTAATGTGTTATAGTGGGAAGATTTATTTTTTTAAAAATATTCAAACACCTGTAAATCATTTATGTTCAAGTATTTAAGGTATTATGCTTACCTGACCAGCTTTAAGGATCTGCCCGTAAAGATACACAGAAGCTGCATTTAGGGTGTTGCTGCCCCTGGGACTTTTAACTGTGGTTTAGGTTAGTGGAATGTATAAAATCAAGAAGAGAACAAAAAAGAAGAAATAACTGAACATTATCCTTGTAGAAAATTCAGAAGTAATGATTGTCTGAGTGAAATGGGTTTTAAGGGCAAACTGAATTTGTTTTAGCTAGTGCATATGCTTTCTGTTGTATGAAATCATTTAAATCAGCTTTTACATGATGCACTAATGCTGTTTTTTCTTTTTGAATAAATTAAATTTATCTGCACAGATGTTGAAAATTCTGCTCAACCTCCATCAAAGCTTTGCCTTATTCGTTTTTACATTAAACAAATTTTATGTGGGGACACACAGATAAATCAGGTTAGGCTTGTATTTGTTTATTTATTCCTCTACCTAATGCTGTGACATAACAGGTTGGAAAGCAGTATATCTGTCTTTAATCAAAGCTTTGACCTCATCTTTATATATTGCCCCCTTTAAGAATCTTTGTATTAGAATGAGGATGAAATAAGCCACAAAAGTGTACATACTGTACTAATTTCATTACAGGCTATTGAACAAGCTTTGCCACCACAAAAATCACACTGTTGCTAGTTTAAATGCTGAAAGCAGAACGTTGAGAAAAGTTAAGACTACTTTGATATTCCCGCTTGTATCTCGCAAAAAACCCTCATTTGTGTATTTTCTCTATCAGATGTAAACATCAACTTTAATATTAAAGAGGAGAGACTACTGTTTGTTTGTGGGTTGTTTGTTATTTTTGCTTTCTTAAACAACACTGTAGCAATTAGAACCTTAACATTAAAGCCAAATCCAGTTTTATGGAGTATTCTGTAGAGTGTGCTAATGAATTACGCCACGCTAGAAAACAGAAGTGTGCATAAAACTGAATGATGTTCTCACTGGCATATATAGACTTGCCAAGCATCTGCTCTTACAAGCACTGTAATAAGGCCTGTTCTTGAGCTTTAGGAATTGATGCCATTGTGTCGAACAGGGAAGTAAAACTTCCTTGTGTAGGGGGAACAGCACAATGGTGGGTCACGCTCTAGTATGAAAAGAAAACATTTTTTACCATTCCTATATTCTGGGGACATATTATTAGTATGAGTTTAATAATCTTTCCCTAAAGGCAGCTCAGAGCGGAATAAAACTTCAGCTCTAAAGCTGAAGAAAAAGGACCAAATGTCTTACTGTGCTTACCTCGTTGCTATTTTATCACATGAATAGTACTGGTAGTTCATGAATAATTTTCATCCTATTTTGTTACATTCAGTCATTCAAAAAATCATTCCTTCCTTGTATTTGCTTTTGGATTTCTCCTCCATCTAGACTCCTGTAGAGGACTATTCATGGCTCTTTCCATTTGCCTTTAAATCTTCCCCTTTAAATCTTGCATCTTTTTTAGCCATTTAGCATTTATTTATTCAGTACCCTCCCATTTGCCCTTGTTTCCCCTTTAAAAAGCCTGTCCTATGTTTTCTACTGCCTGCCTCTCTGTTTCTCGTACTATGTCTGGCGAGTTCTGTTTCTAGTTCTGTCTGCATTTGGGCTGACCCACCCTCTCGAGCAGTTTTGCTCTTACTCTCATTTAAATAGCAGCTTTAGGTACCAGGTCCTCAAATTTCCACGCTGCGTTGTAACAGAGAAGCGTCATGATGCACTACTTCTTGCTCTTGGTTTGAAATACAGGTCGTTCCCGCAGGCTGGGAATGTTCCCGGAGCAGAGCGCTAGTGCAGTGTAATGACTCCGGTATTGAGAGCGGAGCTGGACAAAGGGCTACGTTAAGAGCGCATCCATGCTACTAGAAAACAGGCACAGCCAGTACTAGGAATTCAGCTGTTAAGAGTGGTCTCTCTCATTAAGGAGACTTGTTTTCTGCAAGTTCATGCCTAGCTTGCGCAGCGCTTCTGCAAGAAGGTCAGTCGAAGTCAAAGGTTTAGCTTTCCTCCTGTGCCAAAATCTGCTTGGCTCGGAAGGGAAAAGATGGCTAGCTTCCCGTTTTCAAACCGTAGTCATTCTGGCAAAAGCTTCTACATCCTACAGGTTGTTCTTATTTACCAGAGTTGATTACGACTCCTCAAGGATCAACAAAAGCTACACAGAACTGAACTCGATTCTTCCTTTTACTTGAGCTGAAGTAGTCTTGCTGTTTAGATAGCTTCTGAAGGGATCTTCTGCACTTAGTGAATACGGAGAGAAAATAACAGTTGTTAGAAACGTGCTTTTGTTATTTCAGGGATGAGATTATAAATACGCTAAGACAAACACTGCTCAAGTATTAATTTAATATTATGCAATAAAATAGGAGGCCGCCTGCAAAAACAACACCAAAAAAATTCCTCCTGTCACGTTATTCCGAGTCACAAAGGGCCATTTGTTGCGGATTTGCAAGTTATTCAGAAATCACCGTTTTATTACGTTGACAAAAGAAGAAACCTCAAGGGCTTGCTCCTTACAGTGGTGTGATAGGAACCTAAAGTGTGCCTGTTGAAAAATGAACTAGCTAACAATGGGAGCTTGGCAGCAACTTCACCATTTATAGAGAAACCGTCTATCTGGGACGATCTGTATAAAACAGACCTTGCTTAGGTTAGGGAAAGGTCACAAGTTACACAAAGTTTGGATAGTCTAAATGCGTTACTCAAAACTAACTCTCCTGTGTATAGTAAATATTATTTGAACCCGTATTATTAAGAACATGCCAGGATTCAAAAGATTAAATAAGGAAGATGTAATTATGAGCTAAATAATAAACAGAACAGTTTTAGTTCCCCTTGTGTTTTTCACTTTCCTGCTATTGTTTCATATATGGCTGTTATACAAAGAGCAGCTTAGGTCAGCTACTATAAATTATGGGTTTCGTACAATAGTAATCTACCAAAATTATTTCAAAGCTGGATCAAAGAGCTTCAAAAGACTTCTCAAAAACTTTTCCACATAATCAGACGACTTCATTTTGATGCCCTATTTTTATGAGGATTTCTTGATTTTGAGTTGCCTCTTACAGTATTCAGCTACATGCATTGATATTATGCTATTGGGACACGTGAGATTTGCATAATTTATTTGCAGCCTCAAATAAACATGAAATGGTAATATCAAAACCCCTGTTCTTTAAATATATCCAGTGCATTTTTCAGGCTAGCTTTTTAAGCTGATCTAGGTGAAAAGACTTTTGTTTGGTTGGGTTTTTTAAGAAAAACAGCAAGATTTCAGAGGAAATTTTGTCTGACTTTCTTCCCTTTACAAACATACAAGTCCTATTCGCAGTGGCAACAATCGTTCACGGTGATAACAGTAATTCTGCTGCGTGGCTTTTAGCCGGTGTCCTGTCGCTCGCTCCCGGGCAGGCTCTCGCCTGCTCCGAACAACCGCGTGTCATCCGCCCCGATCCATAGCTGCGGCACTGCCACGTCAAACCAAAATGAAATGTCGATGCGAGCGTGTGGAGGCAAGGTAACAATATTGAAACCATGTCAGTGCACATCTACAGAGAGCACGTTACTCTGTCACTGTGATTTTAGGAAGATCACTTTGAAATGTTAAAATGAAATGAAACTAAGTCAATTAGGTAATAACAATTGAGGTTCAGGGATTAATTGAGGGCCTAAGGTGAAGCCAGTGACCATTAACCCCAGCTAGTTATTAATTCTCAGAGAAATATCCTTGGCTAAGGTTATTCTCATTATTAGAGGGTTTGGAGTTTTTTTTCCCCTGTGTTGTGTAAATACTTTTTGGTGTTGCCTCTAACAGTGACACCACAAATTGTGCTGTTGAAGGGCAGTATAAGGCATATTAGCACTAAGTTAATTTCTTATAGAAAGTGAATCCACCTAATACCTGACAAACACTTTTTTTTTCTATGTATAGATGTTTAACAGATTGATCTTGATGGCCAGCCAACTGTATATAAACAGACAGACTTACTATAATGTATTTACCTCTGAGAACTTGCCAAATGAAAATAATGCGAACATGGAGAAGTACTAATCCATACAGCAACTGCGTGCCCCGAGTATTCATTGTTAGCATAAAGCAGACATGTAAAACAGTCAAACAAGAATTACAAAACTGTGTCAAGCAATAACTATTAAATAATTATTTTTGAAAATAACTAAACTAAGCAGCAAGTCAAGGATACAAACATTATGAAAATTTGGGTTTTCAGAGTATGTGACTGTAGCATTAAGACACAAATGTCTGACATGTCATTCATTTAATACTAACAATGAGAGATTCTTACCAAGATCGATGCCTCTTTGGTCCAACGTGCTGTACAAATACATGCAAAGTCTCCCCAGGTCTCTGTCCTGAGCAGAGGTGACATAGGAGATGAGATCAAAAGAATAGAATTGTTTTATTTTTATGTATTTATTTACATACATACATGTAAAATTATATATAAATGTGTATCTTATATCCATATAATTACTTTTTGTAATCGTAAATACCAACTACCCTTTCTCTTACAGAAGTCCCTATTACTTGCTTGCTCTTTATAGGTGTGTTGGTAGATGTCTTCAGGAAAGAACAATAACTCTCTACCCTTATCCCTGTCATATAGGATGGTATCCCATGTTTAAGTGTTGGTGAAAGCAGGGAGACATTTCCGGGAGCTGGCAAGTGACAGTGACACTGAGAGAGCATGACACAGACGAGGGAATGAGCAGCACCTGGAGGAGCCAGGCCCAGCCCTGCTGAGCACCGGCAGGTTTTAGAATTTCAACTGGACATTTCAGGGCTCTGTCTCCAGCATGCAGCTGCACAGACAGGGTTTTACCCCACAAAGTGCCTCAGGGGCACTGAGAACACTTCTGAAAGTACTTTGAAACTCCCAGTAGAAGAGTACTGTGGAAATGCAAGCTTTATTACAAGAAAACGTTTTCCATTAGAAGTGGAAATATTGGATTAAATTTATTTTTTTTCCATAATGAGCATTCGCACCACAGTCCATTTTGCATTCTGCCTCAGCATGATAGCTCCATACTGAGTGGAAAAACAAAAATTAGTTTAATCAGTTTGTTTCTGTACATGCTTTTAAGGAGACTCATTTTCATGTGTTTGGCATTGCATTACATACAAATGATGAAATATATTTAGAAAAAATAGGCTGGCTACATATCACGGAAGAAAAAAAGCATAGGCACAGTTGGGTCTCAAGACATACAGTTTCATCCTTCCTCTGAGGCAAGACTGTCTACACAGATCAGCTTAAATGTCTGTCTACTCTATTCTTCAAAAAGTCCAACAATGGAGATGCTTAGAAAGATTATGGGAATCCATTCCACTATGTTTCTTATGTAGAAACTGCATAAGAAACTATGTAGTTTCTTCATATGAAACTATGTTTTCATAGTTTCTCATAAGAAACTATGTTTCTTATGTAGTTAGAAAGATTTTCCAATGTCTTAGGTACCTAAGTCTTTTTTGCTGTAATAAGCCAGTTACATCTCATCCAATTATAAATGAACACTGAGGATGTCTGATGTCTGCCTTCTTTTTCTGACCTTTTACATATTTGAATATTGTTTTCTCGACTAAACAATATGAACCCTTCCAACATTTTTTGTACAAAGTTTTGAACTTTAGGATCATATTTGTTACACTAGGCTCTTCCTGTTCATCTACATTATTTTGTTCTGTTTTGAGAAACACGGTGTCTTATGTACAAGCCCCCTGCATTCCCTCAATGACAAGTCGGTGGCTTCTATTTAGTCTGGGGCCCCCTATAGTGCCCACATCCAGATTCATCCCAAAGTCATCATTTTTTGTCATCCTGTTATTCTTTTCCTTCTTGCATATACTACTTGCTAGTGCATTTTTAGAGTTTTAACTTGCTGACTCCAAACTACTACTGTGATCTGTTTAGTTAGACTTCTAATCTGAATACATGGTGTAATTCACAGAGTTTTGTACACATGTAATCGATCTGAAATCAGTAAGTTAAAACATTCAATGTTTCAAGTCTATTACATGGATGAGTTTCATGGTTAGCTGTCACCAATAAAATATAACACTAATGGGATATACCCATCATAGGATATTCTCCTAAAACTCCCAACACCAGTCTTCATAGTCAGAGACATGGCTTACAGCTCAGTTTGTGAAATAAACATTTACCTAAACAAAAAGTGCAGTAGGAAAGAGTCTGCTAAATGGAGCGTGCAGCAGCAAGTTCTTTTGCTTAGGTGTATGTTTGCCACAAAGGTTCAAACTCTCAATTCTCCCAGTTAGCTTGATTATCTGAACGGTTCTGCTATCACTAGCCCAATTACTTGGGTGTACTGATGAGCTCACACTGACCTGTCAAAAAGTTGGAGGCTCCAGTTGACACAGGTTTTCCTGTGCTTTGATTTCACCTCAACCTTTCTGCAAGGTTTGCTGTAGGCAGCCAGAGAGGGTAAGAGTTGTAGGAGTTGTTTGCGCTCCAGCAACCCACAGGCCCTGGAAACTCAACAACACTTTCTGGCATGACAAGCCAACATGTTGTAGGAATGCGAGGTAGTGTGTGTCCTAGATTTACCTTTGTTTCCCATTTACCTAATCCACGCTGCACTGGGCTTGAAACAATTCTGTCCATTAATGCTATGCATAACTGTTTTATGTTCCTTGGCCAGAGACAGATAACTTACTCAAAGCTCATACTAACTACAGACAAAGAAGAAAATTATCTAACATTTGAGCAACAACGGTGAGTTTTAATTATGTCCCAGATGAGATACCTGTTAGCTGGAAAAGTAACGTTGATGAGTCTATTTAGAGGGAAAATATGTTATCCTTTGTTATAGCTGGCCTTTAGTGTGTAATTTGTGGTTTCCTCATTTCCATTTTACAAGCTCCGCACCTTTTTCCTTTGCTCTTCAGTTATCTGGGCGGAAGAACTTACTTACACCAGGTGGGCAGTTTGTGAGAGCTCTGTCAGGAAGGCTCAGAAAGCAGACGCCCTTGGATTTCTCTCATAATTCCTCATCTCTGCCCAAGATGTGTTAGGGGCTACGAGTCTGCTTCGGGTCTCTTTATCTTACCCTACATCACTGCATCGCTAGGTTACATCAGAGACAGTGACCTGCTGGCATCTGTGTTCAGCAGTGTCATGCTGATGGCTGAGCATTTACCCTGTTATTTTTGCATAAGGGCTGAATTTTATTCAGCCTTCTTGGTCTTCTGGTGAGGTCTTGTGACATTAATGAACTAAGCTTTGAAAAATAGGGAAGGCAATAAGGCTTCATCCCTACTTCCTGGGACATCTTCTTTAAAAGTTAAAGTGACTTTTGCTAATACCGACACAGAGCATCCATGTTGCAGCTGCACGTGCTGTGACACAAGGATGGCAAGTGCCAGCACAGTGAGCATCAAGTAGAAAAATAGGTTTTCGTACTTAAAGGATGAGTTCAGAATTGCTTTACATTTCCCAGTGCTCTTTCACTAATCAAACTGCTTTGCGCTCGGCCTATAGGCTATTTTTCTCAGGTATTTTTTTCTATGTGTTAATAACACGCTTCAGTTCTAATTCTGTTTTCCTTAAAAAATTGTGCTATACTATTCTTCTATCTACATTCTTCCCTACTATACTGTTTCTTTCTGTCCATTTCTTCTTTCAGAGTTGCGTACTTAATCCAAAGCTCTGCTTGCTTCGTGAAGAGAAACAAAAGCCTCCCTCTCCCATGTGCCAAGGCTGGACAAAGTTCTTCTTGTAGCTTAGTGGCTGCTTCTGAAGAGGGGTGACCTGCAACTTCCTGAAGGACAGCAGATGGAAACCTCGCTGTCACCAGAGACTTAGATGGCAGCTGCGCTTTGCCCAGTCCTGGCTTGCAAGACCCTCTCGAGAAGCCCCCACCTTGCTGGGCCAGTACACAGGTGCCCTCTTTGCCAGAGAGGGGAGCAAGGTGTCTTCTGTTACGTTGCATTCACTAAAAGGTGGTGTCTCTTAAATTGATAGCAACTTCGTTATCCCAGTGTGCTGTGCTAGTTGTATCTAGGATACCTGCTTTTTTTGTTTGTTTCCAGTTTCACTGAATACTTCCATTATTCTTTCTGTTATGCAGTTTTCACTGTTTTCTCTCGTCTGACTCAATTTGTAAAATCTTCCCCATTCCCTTTCTTTATCAGTCTAGGATTAAAAAGAAAAAAGTGTTCTTAGAGGTGTTGTAGCCAACATATTTACACCAGTGACACCTTAAAACTCTAATGTACACAAGTTGTGTTTTTCAATATGTTAGCCAGTCAGAGGCATTACTGTGCTTCCCACAGATCCACTAACAATGTTAAAACACAACTTCCTCTGTCTATTTAGCCTTTGTATGGCAAGCCCCTAAGTGATGGCTTCCTGGTTTTATAAATACTAACAGCTACACAGCAAAGCATTTTCTGATTTCTTGGCCTTGTGTTTCCTTCAAAGATATCAAAAAGTATTTTCCTGAATTCTTTGGCAAGGCGTATTTGATGTGAGTCTGGGGCAGAGGAAAACAAAAGAAAGGACCCGTCGTAAGGCTAAAATCCCAGGTTTGGATCCAAGCCTTGCCAGACCAGTGACAGAAAACCAGTGACAGTGACCAAACTGTAACTCTCTCTTGCAACAGATTTAGTTAGTTGTAGCATCTGGTTCTACAGCATTGAATCGGCAACAGAATTAGTACTGAGCTTAGCAGAACAAGAAGTTTGCTGCACTGGCTTAGAGTCTGAAAGCGGTTTTACAACACGTTCCCCTCGTCTGCAGTTTTACTCTGATTTCTCACTGTCTCTCTCCTCCTCGCGGCAGTGCTTTCTCTCAGCTCCGCGGGGCCAGATTGAGAGGCAGCTTGTGAGACTCGTAGACTTAGCTAGATGCATTCCATTTGCCAAAGTGCTAAAAATGAAGATATTTTTAAATAATTGTCTCGTTTGTTTAATCTTTCTGCATTGTTCTCACTTTGGAAAGTTCCACTCACCCACATGACTGGAATAATACCTTTGTCAGAAAGGCCCTTGATTCAGTTTATCTGTTCAAGTTGTGGACCCAGGCCTTCTCCTGTGCTTTGAGTCAGCAATCCTTTAGTGACTTAAAAAACATTTATGTATTTGCCGATTTACAATTATTAAAGCTCTGGTGATGCGATATAAAAGTCAATGCTTGGAGAAGTAAAACAGAGCTAATAGATTTCTCTTCTTTGTACATAGCCTCTGCCAAAACCACGGTGATATAGTTGCCGCAAGAATATTGGCAATTTTTAGATGTATCTGAGTGGCACAAAGTATGCTGTATGGCAGATGCGCACACTGAAGGTACACAGGTGTGTCATTAAATAAGAGGCATCTTTGAGCTGATAAAATTACCTCTGTGTGTCATTGTTCATTTAATGAAAAGGGAGCATAAAGTACTATTTGAATTCAGTCAAAAAAAAAAAACCAGCCCACACACAACTCACCACAGCTTTCAGAGATGTAACTGATTTGTTCCAGAATTGTTCACTGGCTGATATACAGCATATTGTAACATTATTTTGTTCATGTTTTAAAAGATGTGTCTTGATTCACTGAACCAGCTCAAAACATAAATCTCATCAGATCACAAAAATGCTGAATGATTTTCAAATAAGTGAGTAAGTGCTGATGTGCTGATGCTGGGCTACCTGCAAGACACAGACCAGCCCGGCTTCCATATTTCTAAAGATACGAAAGCTAAACAAGATGCATCTCCATGGGCTAAAGTATGGCTGACCTGAACCAAGGAATGAAGGGAAATGCACTGTCTTGTAATGCATTTCATCAACCTATCTCCATATCTCACTCTTCCTTACAACGAACTAACCACTTAGAGTTTATAAGATAGAGGTTAAGACAAACACTTGAACCTACTGCTGAAAACAGCTATAATGAAATAGCAGTACAAGCATGGTTTACTCCCCGTGTGCCTCAAATGGCAGCTGTACCATGAGGTATTTTAAGCGTGCTTGGTTTGGAGTTTGGATTGGTTTTGCTTGGCTGTTTTTTGTTGTGGGTGGTGAATACTCTGAATTTCCCCAACTACAGCAAAGGCAAGAAAGCAGGAAAAAAATTGAAGTACTTCAAGAAAGAAAAAAATAAATAAATAAAAATTGCCAGGAACACTAGGAGGCCAAGACAGACACAGTCAGAGGCCTGGTAATTTCATCAGAAAGTCTGTTCACATGATACCTCCAGATTCAAGACTGTCATTGGTGGCACAATCTGAATAGAATGGAGTTACAAAGATGCAGTTAATACAAAAGGTGGCCAGGAGGACTTCTACTGCTAGCATAAGGTGTGAAGTGGGAGGACAAGAACTGGACTTTCAGAACCTGTAGTGAACTGCCTATTAGATATGACTTTTCTATGTGTGAAATTAGCAGATGCATCACGGAAATAGTTGAGGGAGAATTAATTCAGAAACCTCAGAACCAAGATGAGGTTTCTGTTTAAAGGATCTGGTGTATCTCTGGCTAATCAGGTGGTAAGACAAAAAACCCAGCAAGCATGCTCAGTAAGGGGAGGGGAAAAAAAAAAAAAAA
>VZSF01006979.1:697739-726302 GCA_013398295.1 Chionis minor | reverse complement strand
AAAAAAAAAAGAAAAAAAAAGTACACCACAACCCACCCACCACAGATAATGCTTTCCTTGGGTTCCACATAATTGAGAGAGAGGGAGCTGGGATTTATGTAGTGAATTTATGCTAAACTGTTTTACTTGGAGAAGTAAAGCTTAAGTCTTAAGAAATGCAACTGAAGGCTCTGTGGATGCAGAAAGCTTTCCTGGCTGTACCATTAGGAATGTATCCCTGGTATATTCCACAACTCCGGTATGATGCCCTACTTAAGCAACCCCTGTTGTCAATGCAGGGAAACGGGCTTTGGCCCTCATAGCAATTCCAACTGGGACAATCTTCTGAAATCTTTAATCAAGAGCTATAGCTTAAAGTACAAAACCATTTTGTGTGAAACAAAGTATCTAGTTATCTCGTCTGAAACTCAGAGACAATTTAGTTGCGCAGAGTAGTCCAAGAGAGAACCATGTCCATCCTGAAGAGCTGCACAAAGCTAGAAGCTTTGTGAAGATGCCTGCCTTGGTTAGAGAGCTCGCCTGCTGGAATGGGGAGTAGCAGAATTAACAACAGCAGGGTGCTCCAGGTGTGCATCTTCATACTTTAGGCACTTGGGAAGGTATTTAACTTTGACCTTTACTGGAACGCATGGACTGTGATAACTAAGCAGGAAGGGATCACAGCAAACAAAAGCAGCCCAGTGTGATTCTAAAAATAGCCCTGTTGCAGCAATAAATAAAAACTCAGATTAGAAACCTGCCTCTGACCTCAAAACGGACTTGGATTCTTCCAGAGACACAAATCTCATGCTGAGAAGTCCCACTGAACATCAACAGTTGTTCTGCTAGTATTGTGTAAGGGTTGGTGACTTACTCTTCTAACACAGTTAATCTAAAAACACTTTCAAAACATCAGTTTTCCTTCTGCACCTCTGACACAGGTAAACAGAGGCATTAAAATTAAGTTTATTGCCAAAACTGCACTGGAGTAAAACACAAAGGACACTACCTCAGTGTCTAAGTCCCAGGTATAGCTGTGCCTCTATACTTCAGTGTTTTGCGTTTTTAGTTTAACATTTGTTTGGGTTTGTAGTTGCGGTTCTTTGCTTGTTTGTTTTTGTTTCCCAGGTAACATTCAAAGGCAATCTTAGGCTGTACCATCCAAAATATTTGCAATGTACTTCTATTCTCATGTACACAGACTAAATTTTCTCCAAAGTGAGGTTGCTATATACTGAATCTGAAAAGGACTTTGCAAATAAGTCAGCACACACATTTGTATTTTCATTTGCCCTCTGAAATTCAGTGCTGTTAACAGCAGAAATTAGCAACTTAAATGTTTTAGGCTTATCTCAGCTCTAAAAAGCCTTATACATAGCTCTTAGAAATAATTTAGTCCTACCGCTGATGTTCAGAAGAGGATATTACCCATTTAATTTAGAAAGACGGGGACTACAGTTTCTAAGTACTGTGTGACAATACACATACTACAACCCACAAGAGGTACCTTGTTGTCATATCTTACAAGAAGTGAATAAGAAATCAAGAGTGAGTTTTTTCTAGGGCAGTCAGCAATAGCTTAACTCATTTCTTCTAGACATCACTTACCAATTGTTTCACAGGAATCTAAGTTAAGCCAATTGGCAAATGCTCTTGAAAAATCCCTATCCAGCTTTCTGAAATACTTCAGCTATATTTTTTTTTATATTTTTATTTATATAAATATATTTTTATTTATTTATTTTTCATCTAAGAGCATACACGTAGACAGTTACAGGGATACTCTCAGTTAAGGAGAAGCAACTCGGCTGTATGTCTGATTTGTTCAGGTATAGAGCTAACTTCATATATATACACACACACATAGGCTATTATTTAGCAGGAGATATAGTAGGTAGTAAGGCAGAATCCCAGTGGGATGTTTTCTGTTCGCAGAGCATTTGGAGTGGTCCCCAACAGAAGGAGCTTTAGTTAGTGATGCCTACTGGAACGTAAAGCAGGTTTTTACCAACTCAGCAAAGCTAAGAAGTCCATAGCATGAAACGCTGTTGAGCTCACATGAGCACCAAGCAAGTGCTGCAACCACATGTTGCACAACTTAACTGTTCTGAGGAACTAAATTTGAAACGCTTAGGTAGGGACCTCAGTTCCCTGTGTTGTTCACTGAAGGAGATATCCACCTCAGAAGGTCCCTTTGAAACTACCTCCGGACTGAACAGCCACCTGAAGGTCAACACCCTTACTGCAGCAGGAACAAACTGGGGAGAACTGTTTGCAAATTCTTTTTCTCCCCCGAAGCAGGAGTCTGCATAAGGACATAACAGTGTCTCCACCTACTTACAATCCAAAGCCTTAAATGTAAGTGCCTACAAATGTTTTCCCTATAAATAGATGTAGAGAATTCTTCTGGGGTACAGAACCCCAGACAGAGAGCCCTCTCTCAATACACTTGCATGCAAAGGCAGGTGATTACAGCACCTTCTTGGGATCAGAAAGACACAAGTGGGAGTCCAAACCTGTGGGCACATTTGACAGTCTCCACTGTCATCTGTCACAGTCATTCTGATGCAGAAAGGACTTGAGCTTCGTGGGCCAGAAAACGGGAACAAGAATGAGCATCACAGTACTATTTCAGATACATCCTCAGTCAGTCTAAATCCATCCTTCATATACAGGAGAAAACCAAATACATGTTAATGCACTTACCAAAATGCAATTGTACAAGAGGGGGGACAGCAATTCTCTCTCCTCCCATATGTGTTCATGAGAAAAAAAAGTTGCTATCACTGCACATCGAGTAGAGATTGATTGACTCACCATATGCAGGTTTACTTTTAGATTAACATATAGATGAAACCTCACAGAGAAGTTTACCTAACTTCTGGATCCTAGCCAGAAAAAAAGCCTGAACAAGGTGGTGGTGGTACAACCAAGGTGCTCCAGGGCACAGGAAGCAACACGACTTCAGGCTTGCAGGGAATTATGAGGTTAAAAGCTGAGGTCTTATTTGCCCCAGACACCTGGGAAATGAGCTGCCAGGATCTGCAGGAATGGTGCTCCAAGTTTAGGCATTTAAATTAATTCTGTTTGGATCTGACCTTTAAGATTAGAACAGCAGAGAACCAAGATAAGAGCTAACAAAAGAGAAGACAATTACACTGACTTTTCATCTCACTAGTAACATAGAGAAGCCTTTCTTCACATGCTCAGCTACCTAATGTTTTTGATGAAACAGATGTTTCTGCAACCAGTGTATATTTTTTACATTATAAAATTTAAGTGGAAAGACTCAGTAGAGCAGTTAAGGGATCTAGTCATCTATCTTTGCCTGACTTTCAACAAGACATCCATTTTCTACTGGCTTCTTCAATGGCACGGCCCAGCTAAGCTGGTTTATAAACCTTAGTCTGGAGAAGCATAGCACAAAAATAGCATTAAAAAAGGGTGAAAGGTAGATAGCAATGTCCTTGACATGAATACCAAATTTTCATCAACTAAAGATGGACTTTCATGTTTGTGTTTTCTTCAATCTTTTGTACGTGCCTTTTTAGTTGATGCCCAACATATGCAATTATACACTTCCAACTTCCCCCCCCCTCCCCCACCTTCTGGGATGTTAACTTTTAACCCAAATAGTTCTCCAGCATTTATTGCTAGGTATTTGTTGTGTTCTAACTCTAAGGTGAATGTTAATCTAGCAAATTTTAAGAAGTCAGTCTAGTGATTTGGATTAGCCTGAGTTTATAGAAAAAGTTCATCCAGAAAGCACAAAGCACTCTGAAAATTAAGCTAGTCAAGGTATTTAGGTACTCAGAAATGGGGGATTCCAAGTAGCTCTCCATGACAGCTATTTGGGCCAGAGGTACCCTTTTATAGAGCAGCCCATTTCCTTCAATATTCAAGGATTCTTGAGTCTCAGCTCTCTTCTTGTGCTGTATATTTGTTTGCAGTCTTTCAGCCTTTCTACCCGCCATGCGCTGAGATGCAGTCAGCTGCAAATTCTATATGGTGCTGAACGCCCCCAATTCCCTGATTTATCTCCACAGCTCATTACACAAGTAGGCCTGCCTGGCTTAACAGGCAGACATTAAGATCACAGTGGACCTTATGTGGCATTTTCTGAGTACACCAGAGGCTGAACAGAACAACTCGCCCAGACACAAACAATTCTTGTATGATACAACACCACCTAAAGTATTGGGTTTGCAAATTTGGGACCCCACACTGGAGCAGAGGAAGAACGCGAGGAGTCCTCCCCCTGAGGAGCAAGGAACAGCAGAGACAACACGTGATGGACTGACTACAACCCCCCTTACCTATACCCCAGTGCCGCTTGGAGGGAAGAGCTAGAAAAAAAATCAGGAGTGAAATTGAGCCCAGGAAGAAGTAGGGTTAGGGGGAAAGGTGCTTTAAAATTTGGGTTTATTTCTCATTACCCTACTCTGATTTGATTGTGAGTGATCTCCCTGCCCTTATCTTGACCCACGAGACTAGTTATATTTTCTGTCCCTTGACCGGCTGAGGAGGGGAGGGATAGAGCAGCTTTGGTGGGCACCTGGCATTCAGCCAGGGTCAACCCACCACATGTAAGCAAAAAAAAAAAAACAAACCACACAACCAACCACCACACACACAACACCACAACAATCCACAACCTATAAGCTAAAAAACACTCACTTCATTATTCTATGGTTTGAGAAGTGAAGTCTAGCACAGCAAAACAAAAATCAGACCTACTTTTACTCTGTGAACAGCTCTCGATGAAATCTGTCATGTTTCTGGCTTCTTTTGTTCCTTGTGAAAAGAGCAAAAATGTTATTTTTTCATAAAGAATTTCCAAATGTTTTATCTTTATTAATGTTTCTTTATAATATAGTTAATCACTGCAGGCAAATCTGTCTCGTTCGTTAATTCTTCCATTGTCAAAACAACATAACCAATAGTTTATAACATCATAAATCTTGGACATCAATCACAATATAGCGATTCCCCATTATATACAGGATTGTCTATTCTGATATGTTTGAAAGGCCAGTCATCACTGGTTATACATTAATCTGTTGCTATGAGGAGCATAATATTCTGTATTGAAGCAGTCAGCCTATTAATGGCATATGAATTTTTGAGTTGCTTTTGTCACTGTTTGTAGTTTTCCAGATGGTAAGAAATTAATCGCTTAGTTTAAATATTTTTTAATGCTCTTTCTGCGAGTTTCATATTTGATGCAGGATTTGGCAAGTCCTCTGAAGTTTGAATTCTTAAATATACAGCCTTCTATCCAAAAAGCCTGCGATCGCTATTCCATGCTACTAAAATGCAAACAAGAAATAGAAAATTACTGGAAGGGAGGCAAAAAAAGGACATAACAGAAGTGATTCATAGTTTAATTTCATACAAAAGTGGTAAGCAAAATGTAGCCCCACGATCTAAGCCTTCAAAAGATCCAGTTCAGTAAATATGGCTGTTTCAGACATCTTTAGAAAGATTTATCCACCAGCTGTCATTCTTAAGCAGGATACACAAAGAAAGATTCAGTGCTGCCAGCACCTGATATACACATTTAAGAGACCTCAATGCCTTTTCTTTGAGATAACTTGAAGAAAGAGCACAAAATCAAAGCCAGAGTACCAGAATGCTTCACATGGCTTTTTTTCTTTTTCGATTTTTGGGCTCCTAATGCTGGCATTTTTGAACTTGACTGGGGAAAGTGGAGAGGAGACCAAGTCATTGCTGCATCTGTGGGTATGATCATTTAAAGGCTCTAAAAATCTGTGAATCCCATTTGCTCTGTTACACAACTATAAGCAGATCTAACACCACAGAAACCAGTGCACCTACAAAAGCAAATCACCAGTATGCGAGAAATTTGAAGAGGCGAGTGCTACAAGTGACAGGCTTTTATGTTGCAAAGCAGTAAGTCATCTCCTGCAAATTTTTGTAAGTTGGAAGAAGGATGTGAAGAGGAAAAAGCAATGGGCTTCAAGTCATAAAAACTGATGTTTAAAGAGGCAAAAGATCACAGGTGAGTATCAGTTTGGAATTGTGTAGTCCTTTGTACCAGGTGTTTCAGCTCTAGTGGGACAAACACGAGGTGGGAGTAAATCAGCTTCTCAAAAGTATGTTCTTAAACTGGCTGGAGACACCCTCACTTGGTCATAGATCACATCTAGTCTGACTTCCGTGTTTCAAACTTCTGAAAATAACTGAATGGAGGAGTTTCCTTCAATAAATGCCAGAACAGCACAGCCAGCTCACTGAGAACATCATACCAGGTAAACTGCAATTAGCTGGTCTAGACAGCTGAACTTTGCAAACCTCCTTGAGCAACCACCCACCCCCAGCTGACGTGCTGCCGGAAAACCAGAGCACACAGAAGCTGTAGCCATCCCGCTCACTTTGAAAGTACTAAGAGGGTCCTGGAGCCCTTTCACAGGTGGGATGTTATTGCACTAGAGATTGTTCTGTTTCCCCACTTTTCTGCCCCGGGTAAAGACACTTTCCCAGGGCACTGAAGGTCTTCTCCAGGCAGGAGACAGCCTCCTATGCATAACCTGCAGGCTGTGCAGCCAGGCAATGCGAGACTAGCCCAGGGAGCCAGGCAGGGTGTTCCAGCTGGGTCAAGAGGAACTCACAAACCTCACTCATCGAGGCAGCCTCTGCACATTTGTTTACCTCTCAGCTTTCTCTCCTTTACCTGGCGGTTTCTTATCAAACACCTTCTCACCAGCCAAAAACAGGAGACAGAGTTTCTATCAGAATTATCATTGCTGACATTCCCTAGATAACCATTAACCTGGCTGAACTGAAGAAAACCAGTAACAAAGGAGAATAAGGGAATCAGTGATTTTTTTGTCATTTCTTGTTGACAAAAATTGTGACTACTGATAGCCATCCCATTCCTATAGCTGATTTTGATCAAGACAGCATATTGAATGAAATATTACAGGTTAAACTTAGAGGCAAGAACTGAGTTCTTTGTTTTGGGTTTTGTTTGGATTTCAAGTAAATACTGCATTCTTTTCTTCCTCCAGTTCCCAGCTCTTGCCAGGCCATATTCCTGTGATTGAAGTCATTTGCAGTTTCGGAAGAACATACCACTGCGGAGATCTGAATGCATACAAAGTTATGTTTCCTTGCTACTATGCACCGCACCTAAAGAAAGTCCTTGTATCATTGATGTTGCTATCCCTGATGTTGTACACATATGGAAGATATCTTCAGTTACCAGTACAGTATTTGTGAAGAAAAAGAAAGCATTAGCCAACCTTAACAAAAAAAACAAAAAAAAAATGAAGAAAGGGAAAACTAATGCTCACCACATGCACTGCCTTGAGAATTCGGATGAACTTTCTGTGCTTCTCTTCTTCTGCTTTGGAAAAATGTGTAAGCCATGATTTTAAATCATTTGCAAACTCCTCTGCTTTAATTTATTAACGTAGGCTGACTGCATGAGAGCACTATTTTAACCTTAAACTGGAATACTAATAAAATCCCTACACAATACCAGATATGTTTAATTTCAGCTTTTATTGCACTATTATTCCAGTGGATCCCAAGAACATCTGATTGAAGTTACCTTAAAAGTTCTGCATTTAAATTAGATACGGAACCAAATAAACTCCACTGATCACAACAACCTTGAACTTGTGGAAATTCAGATCTAGATCCAGGCTTTGCAGCTGGATTCCATCCTGAGTTTAAACGCGACTCAGAATCAAAGAGTGTTGTGGCTGCACTCGCAGTTTACAGGAAACATTCAATTCAACATTTTTGGTAGGTGTTCCATCCTTTAATTACTCCCAAATTTCTGCCCGACTCTTTATACCAATACCTAAATTCAGACTCTTGCTTTCTTTCTGAACCGGCTAAAGCCTTACCAGACACATCACTTCACTACAGGATAAACATCGTGGCACTGATTTGAATCCAAAACTCTCTGAACAACTGTTCCACATCTAAGTAATTGCACCAGCAGTAGTGGGGTCGCCTCCTTGTTTATATAGATGGAGGGGGGGAGCTGGTTGGAATCACAGCCCATGACTTTATCATACAACATGAAAAGCCTTTGGGCTATCCTCTCAGCTGGGATAAATAAGCAGAGCTCTATTGGTTTCTGGGTGAATGAGATTATAATTCGAATCAGAAGCGTGGTGTTTGTTTATACCATAACAAAGTATCACAGAAGTGTGTATCATAAGCCTTAAAGCACTGCGCTCAAGGACGGCAAAACCCACGAGTCTGAGCTTAGATTTCAGCGACTCCAGTGAAGTTATGCCTATTTATTTCAGGATAGCAGTGCTGATGTGCACCAGCTGAGAATCTGGCTCTTTAACTCCTAGATGACAGCAGAAACCATCTACAGGGGGAGGGGAGGGGGCAGGGGTGGGAATCAGCTTGAGTACAGAGCTGTGCCGCTGATAAATGGGTATCAGCCATCTCCTAAACATGCAGGCCTGTTTCTTCCAAATGCAAAACTAGAAAATGAATAAACACACGTAAAAGGATACCGCAAAGGGCTGATTTCCTTAAGGAATTTTGAACATATATACTATGCTTCGCTTTCCAGTACAAAGGATTTTGATCTTGAGTAACAACACTTAACCAGTTACTCATTTTACGTGCTTGCACATACAGCCCTCGTGATTCAAAACAAACACCTGTATAAAAAGCCTTTCAGAACAGCCCATCCATTCAGTTAACTTGACAGCCTATGCTCAGCTAAAACCAAAACCTCCCGCTCTTCTGTGCCCCCAAAATACCCCCAAAGCAGCCAGCAGAAATAAACTCCAAGGACAGTTTCTCCTGGTACCACATCCACACTGCTCATCCCGGTGGGAGATGATGCAGGATGTAACATTGCAATGTTTCACAATAATTGTGTAAGAGAAATCACATGTGGCACAAACAGAACGTGTAACAGAGAACAGCAGTATATGTTCAAATAAACCACTGGTTATGTCAAAACTAATAACTTCTTTACTGTAATGGACTCAATAAGTTAACGGGTCCAATGAGCCTAATGACTTTATTATCCACTCCTCCCCTTTTTTTGCTCTTCATTGAGGCTGGAGCTGATTTTTTTTGGGAATCATTATGTTTATGCAATCCGAGCATATTGTTATTTGCTACTTTCTGAATGATCATTTTGGCATTCTTATGCGAGAAGATGATGATGGTTCTGTCTAAATGTTGGGGGGGATTATCACTGACATGGGAAGTTATTAGGTTTGATGCAATATAGAGAACATTCACAGTCAGAAAACAGCATCTTTCATTTTTAGGAATGGAGGTAATTGTGCTTTGTGACAGTGCACATCCTTAAAATGTTATGTATCATTGCGTACTTAAAAAAGCAGTACACTTTTCATTGATCTTTCAATTTCATTTTGATTTAAAATGCAGATCTTTCCCTCCATTGAAATCTTAGCATTTTTACTTTAAAATGTATCGGAAAAAATCCATTTCAGACATATGCAGCACCATAAATTACTTTTTGTGGTTGAAACAGTATTCGCTTATGTCATGGGTTGAACATCCTCCTTTATTAGAATGCTATTTATTGCCACCAGCTGCACTGCTTAGCTAGGAAAGTTCTTGACACCAGCGATTGCTTTTCAGCACCAATGCTTCCGGCTGCTAACGGGGGCTTCTATTGCCAAACGCAGCCACCCCTCTTAAATTGTTCCTTCTGGTATACAGACAGCTCCTGTCATGGTTACCCAGTGCAGGAGCTGGGGGAAAGGGATCGGATCTGAACCCACTGCTACGTAATCTCTTTAGCTATAAATCTCCTGTAACTTTAAAAGGCCTTGCCAAATACCACTGGCTTAAAAGCTGTCAAATATGCTCAGAAAATCTACCCATCAGTAATGGATTTTTTTTTTTTTTTTCAGAATTAAGACACGAATTCATCTCGTGAGCAAAGGAGGTTTTGTAGAACTAGCCTCAGATTTAGTAAAAGCAACAGGACTTCTGTATGCCTCAACTACATAGCCACTGGTCTCTATTTGCTTAGATTTTAGAGCAGGGAGAAACCAGACAAAGGTAATTACTCTTCTTCTGTGGAGGGCTATTATTACTCCTGCATGAACAGCTAGCACTGCTATTTTCTTCCGCCTCTGCCTACGGCAGCCAGGAAAACTGAGCGGGAGGAGTATGAAAGTGGCAGTGTCAACAGATGTCCTACCGAACAGTAACTGTACCTTACATGGTAAATCTTCAAAGCAGTGGCATGTGTGCTGCTCCTGTGTATGCAAATCCTGTTATTTTATTGATAATCATTTGCACACATGCCTTCTTCACAGCTGAACCCTTGAGAAGCCATTGAATATAATTGGGCTCAACTAAGCAACAGCGGCAATCAGTGACAGGAGGAGACTGAACTCTTTTAACATGGAAAGAATTCCTTTCCTCCCTCAGAAGAGAAACACCCAGTAGGTCAAAGAGGAAGGTTTCTCTGCAGTATAGCACAGACAAGCCTGTTATACAGATGCCTGAACCACTGGAATCTAGAATTTTTTAAAAAGAAAAGTCAGGCCTTATGAACAAAATTTTTCCCTTTGATTAAATGAAAGAATGAGCAAATATACAAATAAACAAAAAATGTGTATATTTAAAAACCCTAAAACATTCCAGGTAGAGTCTTTGCAGAGTTAGGCTCTGCCGCACAGGATAACTTCACTGGCAAACATTCTGAATTTTTTTTTTTTTTTTTTTTACACTCACTCTGAAAACTGATAAAAATAGGTGTCCTATTCATCTTACAGACAGATTACAAAAAAATAATCATTCTTCTGCCCGTAATGCAAAAGGTACAAGAGACATCTGAAAGTTGGAGTTATTTATGGGTCAAAATACAATTACTCTTTATTCCTTATCTTGTCCCTGCAAATAACCCGAAACAGTTAGCAAATTACTCTCTCCTTCATATCTTTAAACTGGAGATAAGTATATGTTTCCTCTAAATGACTCATAAAAATAAACTGGCACAACAGTTTGACTGTGTTACGTGTGACTGAGCAGCCTTCATAAAAATTACTACTTTCTTTGCATCTATATTCTCCATGGGCCAGAGTCTGCGCCATACTCTGCCCTGCACACAACATCCTAATATCCACATCCTAGTATCCACTTCCCCACCGCTGAAGGAGGTCTGCTCCGTTATGCACCGATCCTGTCCTAGCCTTTTCTTTGGGAAGTACAAGACAAGAGATATGATAATGTAACGTCACGAAGAACCGGTCCCTTAAACAGCTCCTCTCCTCTATTCCAACTGGACTTCTGCCAATTCAAATGGATGAGTGAGGGCCAACAGACATATTAGTGCAACCCTGTATTTAAAGCTAAATTATCCCCTGGATGACCCTGAAGTCAATTTATGGGTGCAGAGACTAATGTACAATAGAGTTCAGAAAGACTCTAAAGCCTAGCTTTGGAAATGCCTTGACACATGCCACTGGGGGGACACCTCAGGGGGGAGGAAGGGGCAAAATATGTATGTGCTTATTTTCTGTGTTTGTGCAGAGTCACGTTTGCTGATTTTTTTTTTCATTTCTTTTGTCCCTTCATGACTAGAAAAAAAAAGGAAGACCAAGGAAGACCCTCTGAGTTCCTATTATACCAAGAAAAATGAAGCCTACTGATTTTAATTCTTACTACTGTTTAGAACAGTAATTTATCTCTGCAGACAAGTTGTCCCCTAAGGAGTTCAGTAGTTCAGCAGTATAACTCTTCCTCATCCCTGTAGATGCAAGAAATACCTGATTGCATGGTGCACAAGCATCCTCCATGTTAGCAATGGTGAACAGTAGCCCTCTTAGTTCCCCGTCTCCTAAGGGCTTTCCTGCATTAAGACACCACCAACTTCCCCACAAGTGAGTTTCTGTGTTGGGATCACCAACACAAAAGTGGGTTGCTTTGCTGGAAGTTCTGGGCAGTTTTTGTAATCCTTCCTTGGTGTAGAGCAACCCTTCTCAGTATTTGATTGGGACTGGGCTTTTCACAAGTCGCCCTACTCTATATAAGGTTTCATTCTCACTGCTTTAATTTTTATCTGACTTTATAATTAGCAGTTGACTTCAACTAAGCTACCACAGAAACCTGATAAACTTTAATCAGTTCTCCTGATTGTCCCCAAAATACAATTTCAGAAACAACTCAGATTTTCAGACTAAGTTAATTATAAGAACAAGCCCACCAAAAACTTTTGAGTAACAAAAAAGGCATGCAGATGCAGCAACATCCTCATTTTGTGTGTTTGTTGTTTGTTTGGGTGGTTTGGTTTTTTTTTTTTTCAGACAAGTAGAACCATGGATGACATTTTTATGCCCAAGTTTCTTAAATGTATCTTGGAACAAAATTTTTTTTGAGATGACAAACACGTAGCCCAGAGCACATAGCAAGTAACTGTTAGAACTGTGGGGGTGGGTGGGATAATGCCAATTTAATGTATTTTACTGCGATTTCAATAAGTTTAGTTTTGTTCATAAAAATTATAGTTATGACAGTCACAGAGCTCTCTGGTTGTCTGGTCATTAATCCTACCTGCTTTCTTGTAGAAGAGTTTACAGTTATCCACAGCTTTCCTTTCCATGTAACACCATTTCCCATATAAACATAGTGCTTTAGTGTTTTATTGCTCGAGGCTGCTACTGCGCATTAGGGTAGGCATCCGTGCCTCCTCTGTAGGAACACGAGTTAGAGAAACACCAACACAGGATTCTGTTAAGGTGACACAAGTGGCCAGGCAGCAACTTTTATGCCACTAACTGAAAGAGAGACAGGTAGCAATAGCAGTCTCTAGAGCAGCTGATTTACCAGCCAAAACCCTTCAATGATCTCAGAGTTAAATGAAAGCAAGAGAGGGACGAAAGGCTGTTGCAGGGGCTTCCCCGTATGCAACTGGTGAGTGTGGCAAGCAGAACCACCTTCCTTCATTTGCTCCTTTGAACACAATTGCTCCCACCAGCAGCAATAACCAAGGATGGCACGTGGCCACTGTATAAGAAAACATCTAGCCCGTTGGTACCTCCAGATCAATTGCACCCAATATTTAAATGAAATGCTTGTAACAACCGCACCACCAGTTTGCATATTAAGCAGTATACAACTCTGAAGCAGTGATGCATTCATCTGCCTTATACAGGTAATTTTTATGCTGGTGTTTCCAAAATCAGAGAAGTAGGGCAAGCTTCTCAAACTGGGCTGCCTGAAGCAATCTATCTGTTCACCTATCTGAGAAGCTTAACTGAGCAGCCTCATTTTTAGAAGCAAGCCTTCAAACCTCCCATTAAGTCACTGTCAGAGACTTTCCTGAATCTTTTGTGCTGGCCTATGTTTAGCACATCTATAACTAGCCCAAGAAGTGAAGCACAGGGGCAATTTAAAACCAAGGGCTGGATTTTCAAGAGTAACACAGGAGTGTGTACTTCAGGTTCTACTTGCCTAACTTGAGAGAGTAAAAGGGTCACATTTTCCTAAGTGCTCAGCATGTACTTCGAAAAATATTAAACATTATCTGAGTGCTTTCACAACCAAAAAGATGCATTGTAGCAAAACAAGTTCCTGCTTCCTACAACTACCTTTGATCAGTTCACCTGGGGATGGCAAATTTGTTCAGCTGCTTTATGACAAGCACTTGAGTGTGGCAGACAGACCGCAGTCACATGCTGTTCAAGCCTCATGGTTCCAGGCATGCTAAAGGCAAGAGCAGCCCAAGATCTAAGTTACCCAAACCAAATAAAACCATGTAACATCCAGGTAGGACCTATTGGTTCACACTGTAGAATCCAAAACACAAGGGAACTAATAAAATTCCATACTCAGGCAACCTGGACAACCGCCCGAGTGGATGATCAGCCATCTTTAGAAGAAAATCATCTTGTGAAGCTTAGTTTGCAGAGAGTGGAGAATGAAATAAAAAGAAAGAAAGAAAAGAAAAAGTCAGTCAAATGGTGGAAATTTAGAAGAACAAACAGTTTTGCTATCTTTTTGAAAGACTCAGATAAACTATGGCAACAGATACATCCAGCCATTACTCAGGAATTGCAAGATGGTTTTGCCAGAAAAACATATAGATGTTTTACTTGGATGCAACGGGAAACTGAAAACTAAATGCATGCAATAATACAACAGAGCATCTGACTTCTCTTTGGGACTATAAAATTATCTGTTGAAAAACTTCTATTCAAAAAGCATTCCACAAAAATGGACTGCAGCAAAGTAAGCACACCACGTAGGATTTAACATGAAGAAGGACAACTCAGTGTTAATGGGAAAGAGAGACCATATTATAGATACTTGTAGCCAAAACCAACAAGCTTGCTTTCACTAGATCGCAAAGAATAATTTCCAATTTAAGTACTGGCATTATAGAAAGCCGCAAAAAAAATGAGACTTCCAAGGCTGGAAGTGAGAACATAGTTCATCTCCAGCCAGAAGAGAAAGCTGAACTACTGGNCCCCCCCCCCCCGTTTTATTTCCTTCCTATTTTCAAAGTGGGTGAACAGGTATCTTTATGTAACTCCAAGCACTAGAAATGCACAATATATACATTTATTAATTTTATAAATATAAAATTCAATGTTCTCTAAAGAACTATATTTAATGCATACCATGCTGCTGTAGTAAATTAAGTAGAGTTTCAATTAATGCTTACATTTTAATTCCACCTAATATGCCAATACTTTTCAGGGAAAGAAAATGAAAGGAAAAATGCTTTTACAATTTCTTCAAATGTTATACCCATATTCTAGTAATCAAATAACATTGTAATTTTTATTTTGAGCATGCTACTATGCTGCAAGAAAAGCATGGCAGGTATTGATGATTAACCTGGTCTCCTATTAACTGAACCAGAAACGCTATTAGATGCAGTACCCTAGTAATCCAAATATGCTGTAAGATTTTGTCTTGTGACAAAATTGTACTAGATTATTATTTAAACAAAAGGATTTGTTGATCATTCTGGGAACGCAAATGGTTCTTTAGAAAGCAAAGTGCCATCGGTGTACTCGAAAATGTCCATTAACAGCCCTAAGCTGGAAGCAGTTACCAAACAACCACAGCCACAGAAGAAAGTCGAGTACAGTGCTCACCAGGCTTTGTGTTGCAAATTACAAGCCATGGTCTGATTACCAACTTAATGTTTCTAGAAACTTCAGAAAAAACAAAGACCTGAAGGCATCAGTGAAATACATCAATAAGCTTCAAGTCAAGTGTTTTCAATAGTGTATCTCAACTCAAAGAACGCGTTAGCAACAGCAAAACGAGTTCATTTTCAACATATAAATATAATCTTTAAGCCAAGTGAGAAATGGAGAAGCCCTTTTAATTTGTCCCACGCAGACAGTTCCTCACCTTTCACAATCTGCTGAATACTCCAAGTGCAGCATCATGGTGCCCATGAGTTTCTATTTCCACAAGTACTGCAGTAGTTACGAGACTTCCATCAGACCAGCCCAGACAACTTCTCTAGCTTACTACAGAAGCAGCTTGTCCAAACAGCTTAACCAAGTCCCAACCAGGGACACCACTTGAGATGTCTTTGTAGAAGCAAGAACAAAGCAAGGGCCTCACACCAAAGCACATACGTGCTCTAGCCAAATCCCAGAACGCAGCTGGTGGGTGTTTGCCACCTCACACCCCACAGGCTATGCTCACCTTAGAGCCGAGGTCAACGGAAAGCTTCCTGGCAATGGGAATCCTAGGTGGGATTGTCCTCTTGACCTTTAAAGCCAATTGCCTGCTGCTCTTGCAGGCTCTTCCCTACTGCTGCAGGGAGAAATGA
This sequence comes from Chionis minor, assembly GCA_013398295.1. Lineage (NCBI taxonomy): Eukaryota > Metazoa > Chordata > Aves > Charadriiformes > Chionidae > Chionis > Chionis minor. The sequence goes on along the minus strand of VZSF01006979.1, from coordinate 710,536 downwards.
GATTTCTTTGTAAAAGTCCTTCTCCATAAGAACCAAGGCCTGCACGGATATCAGCTGTCTGCTGAGAGCTGCAAACTGTCATGTGTTAATTGCTTAATTGTCTGCCCTGGTATCACTAGGGGGAGGTTGCCCTGGGTTAGGGTTTTAGAGAATCAGGCCCAAAGGCTGCTGCAATAACTAAGAGTAAAGGGTCCATAAGAAAAGCCCTTTTCATCCAGAGCAGAGCTATTTAGCTCCACCTTTCTCTGAGTGGGTAATCTGGGGGAGTATATCTGGGGGAAACACATAGGAAGAGGAAAGCACCTGCTAAAACTCCTTCTAGTACAGCCTCTCAGGCTTTCTGCAGCTTAGGAAATTCCTGAACTAGAAGGAATAGACTTTTCTTCACGCTTAAATCTTTAAGGTTAAAAAGCAGCAGGTAGCAGAGCTGCTTTCAACAGTACCATTGCACCAAGGCTTGTATCCAGCGAACACTGTGAACCTGACAGCTATTTGCAGGCATTTAGAAGGATGAGTGAGCCTATTGCCAATACGCACTAGAACAGCGTGTGATAAATGCAGAGGAAAATTTAACATTTCGATCTAGATTATTAGAGAAAACAGTACTTCATCCATCAAATTTACATCTGTCCTATCTGGGTATTTATCGGCATAGCTCCGTGCTATGTAAGCAGAACAACAAAGGCAGTGCCAGTAGCTCCAGGAGCTTTGAGATAAGCTTCCACTGGGCCTGTAGGTGCATATGTGTGCTTAGCACAGAAGAGATTTTACTGCCACGTAACTCCAGATAGTCCTAAATATCAATCAAGCATGACAACTTAGTGCATAAGATCAGGTTGTTCTTGCTAGTGCATAAGAGCCTAAGAACTTCACCGCTGCTGAAAGAACCCAATGGCTGGGATGGGGCTGCAGTGGGTGAGGGCTGTCCTATCTGCTACGTGGTATACGCCGTGATGTGTGTTTGGCTCCCTGCAATAAGCCGACGTGAGCATTATGTTCACTATTTCACTATTTTTTTTAGTAAGAATCATTTAGGAGCACTGTGTTATATCCTATTAGAAAACAAAACCATTGTATTTAACCATGAATATGCTAGGGAGTTAATTTAAAATTCCCTTACTGTACACATCACGTTATTTTTTCAATTAAACTGATTCAGTGTTGGAATACAGCATAACTATGTTTCCTTGAGTACTCTCATAGGCAGTTGAACATCTGGAGGTAAAAAAAGCAACAATAGAAAGGAAGAGATGCCATACAGGTTCTTCATATCAAGCTGAAAAAAATTCCGTAGTCCCTACATGCTGCTTGAAAGTGAATATAAAATACCTCTGAGAAAGGAGCTGCAGAACTTGAGACTATCAAGATAGAGCAAGGGTTATGAAAATGTATAAATATAATCAGGGGGAATTCTAGGGTGCCATTGCTGCCATCTGCAAGATGTGTTTCTCTTCTGGGTTCCAACTTCTGTTGCTTTTAGCATAAAGTGAATATTACAATTTTGCTGCTACTTACACCGTATGCATCTCAAAGGTTTGCTTATTCCTAATCAAAATTAGATTAACAAAATTCCCCTTCAGAATTTTTAGTGTTTTCAGAAACTTTCTGTTTTCAGGAAGAAGTTTACACCAGGGCAGAAGTGGGAAAGAGCGTAGGGAACATAGGGAAGCAGGGAGAAAGAAAATAAAGGAGTTATCTGAGTAGGCTCCGTGTCCTACTGGCTTGAAGACAATGAAGCATTTGTCAGTTATTCCTGTGGTCCACAATCACTTCCCAAAGCTGCAACTTACATTCATTCTTTATACATTTTACACATAAAGTGAAGCTGCCTCAAGCACTCTTGGCTTGTACAAGTTGGTCTTGCTCAGCACATCACAGAGTGTCTCAGCGACCTTGGTTGAATTGCAAGGGCGAAATCTTTACACTGATGATCTGTTTTGGAAGGAAATAAAAGTAATGAGTGAGCATTTTTTGCACTGTCAAACACCATTCTATCCCTTCTCATCTTCCTCTCTTAGTGGGGACGGTTAGCATAATCGTACTTACAGCTGTTACTTCCTGCGCACTTATCTATACATAGGTGCCTGTATATAAATGTAAATAACTTGAAGTCTGCTCTTACCTGAGTTGGCCTTGAGAGTCTTTTCAATATCAAAGTAGTGTGTGAAAGGCAGGAGTTTGCTTCTTTCTTAGAAAGTTCCCTGCAGAATTGCCATGGTACAGCAGCCAGTATACAGTTTTCATGCACCTAATACGTTTTGTCTGACTGTCTCATTGTACTTCATGAACATTAATGAATTAAGCTTCAGGAAGGAAGTGTGTAAAGACTGTAATGATTAGTGTCATTTAAGGGACAATTTGTGTAAAAAGAGGCTAATGATATAGCCAAGTTTATTCGGGTGTCAGTGGCAAAACAAGACATAAAACCTCTGAGCTCTAACTCACGGGTGATCTCTCAGATCACGAGCTCCTCGGTGCTGTTTCAGAAATACCACCTCTTGTTACCTTTTCTGTAACATATTTAGGCATTAATAGTGTTAATTAAACACTTTCATGCTGGTTTCAATCTTGATATTTCATTTCCAAGATTCAAATCAAGCAGTTACCCATCTCTTCTGAACATGCATATTGGCATCAGTATCTGGAGATGCATTAGCAGAAAATCATTAACTCAAGTAGCAGCAGAACGATACGAAAGCTAGAAGAGAATATCGGTTTGCAACCATTCCCATATATCCAGATGTTTCCTATGCCTCATGCACTGAGACTAATTGTGACAGTATTCTGAGAATCTCTGGCCAAATTCTGCTGTGACACAAAGTGAAACGGTTTGCACCTTTATGCAAAGCTAAACTCACTTTTGATTGAGACTGACACTGTACCTTTGTATCATTAACAGTTGGGAGCTTCCCACACCCTATTCCTGCGTTCTTGTATCCCGCACCTTATCCTGTATTTTTGATGTCACGTTACAGGAATGGCTAAAGCCCCACATTTATAAAGAGAGACAGTGTGAAATAAGTTTAGATAACACCTCCTCACCACTAGAGCCGCCTTCTGGAATGGAGAGAACCCATGACAAAAGAAGCAAGTAAGCGTTAAAGGAGGTGTACCTAGGGAGCCGTGTTAAGCTGTGGTCAGCTCCTCTAGGGGCTGTTGTCCAACGAATGGATTGTTTGCACTGTTGCATCCGTGAGAGAGAGTTGTCAGTTCGACAAGCTGAGTAACTCCACTCTCGCTCTTCGGATTCCACAGCCTTGAAAGAGAGTTGGTCCACTGGGTATAAAAATACTGTTTGGCTCCATTTATTATTTTAATTTAAATGGACTCGGGAGATGTAATATCTCCTTGGATAGAGGCACAGTGGCTGATGAGAGCGAATGGCTTGATTTCCTTAAATGTCTTTTTCCAGGTGGGGTACAGCTGCCGTCTTTTGATTGCCGGGAGAGAAATGAGGGCTTTGGTTCTTAGACCCAGGGCAATGCCCCCGGTCTGTATGGATAACAGGAGGATTTGCCAGGGCGCTATTTCATACCAGCTCTTCAGAACTTTTTACTTGGTTCACATGCACTTTTCAGCAGGGTTATCCTTAGTCCCCAAGACAAGAAGCATGTGGGAGTATGAAGGAAATGTATACTTTCTTCCCAGCCCTCCGTTGGACAGAGCCCAAATTCCTTGGTGTAGAAGGGCTGTGAGGTTCAGAACTGGAAGAAAGGGTTCTGGCAGACACAGCCAACTGGAAAGAGAATGATCCACATGCAGAGTTCCTTCCAAAGATGAATCAGGGTGAAATGATTTTACATGTTCTTTCATTGTCCTTCCCACCTTGTAAACATTCCTAAAGCCTGTCTGTAAGCCCTGCATAAAGAAGTGCTAATATCCATATGTCAGTACTGGAAATGTTTTTTCCCACACCTAAAGAGCCAAGTTCATCCCTTATGTAATTCCACGCGCTTTAATAGCTTTGCAGGAGAAAGGATACCAGCCCAGTAAGTCCGCCCAAAAGCTGCAGATTCTGCTGAAAACAGCTGCCTGCCTCATGAATAGGATGAATCACCGCAGACCTCACTTGCTCAGGCCTTTGCAACAGATTCCTCTTCACTCCTGTATGCAATTCTGCCTGCAAATCTCTGAATTATCTGGACACCAGCTGCTTGAATGTCTTGAAAGCCCCGTTACGGGAGATAAGGACAGCAGAGCAGCTCTTGCTCTCAGTTCTTAAACTGCATCCATTGAACGTGTATCTGTGCTGTATTTGTATGCTATTTATCCTACCGTATCGTGTTTCTTGATTAACTACAATATCCGGGAAGGATTTTTATTCTGGCTGGTACATTTCTGGATTTTCAGAGAGGCAGAATGAGTATCCACCCTCCTTTGCTCAGTTAGTCAACAACTAGAAGTAGGATGTAGGTCAGGGTGACCCTGTGTACCTAGAAGTATTAAATGGCTTCAGTGTCTGGTCAGTAAATCTTGATCTTATGGTCAGAAAAAGCTGAATGCCAGCTTTACAGTAAAAATGGACCAGCAGGGAGTTTCAGAGAAACTAGGGAGAAAATTTTCATAGGACCATGTGGAAGAAATTCTCTTCTATTACAATGATTCTGTGACCCTGGTGGTGCCTTCCAGTCTTATGTTCCTATAAATACCTTGCTTAAGAACTAATTCCTCTTGACAATCCGACAGAGCTGCAGCTTACAATAGAGCATGCCACCGGTTAGTTTATCTTATGGTTAATCTTAGCATTTGATTTTTGTTTTCTGTTACTGTGTTATTCTGAACAGTAGGATACTGCTTTTAATATTACCGATTGAGAATTTTTTGTTAATGAGTAAATAAACTTTCAACTCCTTCAGCAACAGAAACTCTAAATTAAAAGATCTGAAAGTAACATTCATATTCTTCAAGCAAACGGTGCATTCTAGGATCCCAAATTATAAATGTAATTATAAATCTGTACAAAGTCCAGTTAAAAGAATCTGCTTGGGACAGAAGTTCAGTCTTACAAGAAGTGTAACATCAGACATTGCAATTACACTTAACTAAAAAACCAGCAGAGGAAATGTCTGCAGAATGAATGAAGATTAGTTATTTTAATCACACAAGATGTTTTAAATTTGCTTTTATGATGGAAGAAAACACAAGACAATGTAGTTGTATGAAAAGGAGTTTCCATGAGCTGTGCTGAGAAAGAGATAAACAAGATAAACCTGACGTGCTTGGATATTGAAACGTATACACAAAACTACTGCTATTTCCTAAGGGGGAACAGGGGTAGGCAGAGACGGATAGAGAGAGGAGTTGAAGTGAAAATATCTCTCACTAATTTCCCTGTGCCCAAATAGGGGCATGAGGAGAAGTCATTTTTATAGCCAGCCTTTCTCAATGCTACTTAAGGAGTAACACCTTTCTGTCTTCCACAGTCTGTTGCACAGTACTCTATGCGGTGTGAGATTAGGGCTTCTTCAAGATGTTCTTTGTTCTTCTCATTTTACCTAATGCAACAAGGCAGGGGGTTGTCAGGATTTTACCAGGCAACAGTAGAACTATTTTTTACCCTAAATCTGCAAATACCTCCTTCTCTGCGCATTGTCACACAAATCCCTTAGCAAAAGTTTTATTTTGTTCTGCTTCGCTTTAGCTGTCTGAAAGGTATCCTTAGCACCCAAAATCCTATTCCAAAGGTCACCTCTCCTAATTTAGGCGTGTAAATTTGTTCTGTAATGAATGCGCCCCCACCTGTCATATCTCACCTACTATACATTTGTCTCAGGATCCTCCTCCTCAGCATATTTCATCTAATTGTAAGACAAATGAGTTAAATAAGTGGACTATGGAGTAAAAGATGATGACCAGGACAGACTAGATGTCTGGTTTTTAGACAACTAAAATTCCAGAAGATCAAGCCTGCACTTTGTTCAGTTTTCTTCTGCATGAGACTTCACACACAATTATCTGTATGAGGTATTTTAGATCTTAAATTGAAAGATCTTCTTCAGCCCAGAATCTATAGGTGACAGCAGCAGATATGGTACTTTGCACATTTCAGCAAGGATTCCTTGCAGTCTGCTTCAGTCGTTCATTCTAAATCAGGAGAAGATTTGCTCTGGGCTTGCTCCATAGCCAGTAAAGAAGTACCTTCGAAGAAGGGTCTCTGGGTGTGCCTGCCTTTCTCCATGGACAACAGAGGAAGCCTCAAGCTGCTAAAGTCCCATCTTGGGTACTTCAATTAAACGACGGGAAAAATCCATGTATAACAGCTGCGATGCTGGGGCTTGTAATAATTTTGAAATCCACTTCAGAATCTTGCAAGTGTAATATGAATCATATGTTAAATTACATATAGTGCCAGTGGTGTGTTTGTGTGGTGGTGTGCGTACACATGTATGCATGCACGGTGTCTGTATGCTTATCCTACAACAAAGAAGAACAGCCCGGTAACATTGCCTTTACAATAATGAAGCCAGTTTTCAGAAAGATGTGGAGGAACTTCACATGCAGATCTCAGGATAAATTGTTTTTTAAGAAGTGAGCTTAATCCAGTTGCACGAAGCGGAATAATACTTCCAAAGCCAATCAAACACAATATTGCATTTGTTCTGGTTGAGTATGATTATATGGTGAGACTATTTTGACCCAGTAGAATAATAATAATAATAATAATAAAGCCTAGTGGTAATAAGAGAAACTTTACTACTGACCTCTGTAAAGACTTGCTGCCAAGACTCATATTGTCAGTGACATCCAGGATCAACAATGCTTGCAAGCAGTGGACTCAAAATGAAGTTGTCTGGTTTTGGCAACAAAATATTCTGCATTTAGCAAAGGCATATGTTTCAAACTCAAATGACTTCACTTCAAATTAAAGCAAAAAAATGTTTTGAAGTGTAGTCATTTGATAATCATTTGCTTTAAAATAAGCAACATATTTCTATTTAATGGGATCCACATCTTTAACAAGTGAACCAACAGTGTGACAAACAAAAAACAACCTGCTCTTAAATATAATTCCAAAATAAATTACATCTAGCTCTTTTTTTGTTGTTGTTGTGCTGTTTTCCTTTTTTGGCCGCCTGTAGAACTCCCACAATTTTTTCATTGCTACAATGACAAATGCTATGAGAAAAGACCTGGTCCACTGCCAGAAATCTACTCTAGACTTCAGTATATGTTTCTGCTTTCAAGAGTCAATTGTTTTCCTTCTCTCCCAGGGGCCACTAGCTACCTTATTACCAGAAAGAATGACCCCTTGACAGCGCAATTGAGATCCAGAAACTCAACAAAATTGTAACCCCTCCAGTGGCATCAGAATTCTAATCAACAGCAGAGGGTCTGGAAGACAAATGTACTTGTATATAAGGCCACCATATTAGAAAGTGGCTTCTCTACTTGCAAAGAAACCTATTTCTATTTGGTTTCTTTTGATATTTTTATTACCCCCTTTCTTGTAACCTTTTCATTGCTAGTGTTCCTAAGGCAGAAGGGTTTTCACAGCATGGGAATTATCTGTGCTCAGTTTACACAGTTTGCTGCCTATTCCTTCTCTTGCAATCTATTTTGTGAGGCATACAACCAGACGTGGGAGCCCCCTAGTCATTACTGATTTTTTCTCTTGCTCAGCTTAACTCACTAGCAGAACAATTGTTCCATCAGTATCTTTATTGCCATGTAAGAAACGCGGGTACAGAATCTCCAGCCTTGAAAGCGCAGTGGAGAAGAAGCTCGGTATTTTAAGGTGAACTTTACAGGGAATACACCTTGCACTTACAAAGGCACGCACGGATATAGTGTCAGACGATGATATTTCTCAAGTGTAATTATTGCTAGAAGTATTCAACTTATTTGCTGGATCCTTTTTTTGCATAGCCAAGATCTGAGAAACTAACATTGTTTCGGATAAATACATTCAGATAAATATATGCAAAGCTGTTTTGGAGCACAAGACCCTGGTCTGTAGTTGCTACATCTGTACATGTGGAGCCCTGCCCCAGAGTCTTGAAGTTACCAAATCTGTGCCTCTAAATTGCTTAAATATTCTTTTGAAAATTTTGCAAACTTTAAGAAAATTTCAGCGTGAGTTTAAAAGTCTGAAAAGTGTCTTTTTTCTTGTGATTTTATTACCAGGATTACCTGACATGTGCATTAGAAGGAATTTTTTTTTAAGAACATCCAACCAAACTGTAGAAAACAACGTGCCCATCAACCAGAACATTGCTCACAGAGATTCTGCCATTAGGCAGAAACTGGGAAATACTTCAGATGATTGTAGGAGAAAGTTTCTCAAGATATACAAGCATAAAAATACCTAAAAACCAGTCAAAAGTGGCCAGCATGGCAGAACACAAGCACACAAAACCCCACTGCCTTTAACAGAGACTTGGGTGAACGCGGGGATTTGCAGAGACAAGAGTCTTCAAACAGCATCGTGGCCTGAGGTGCAAAAATACCAGCAACAGTGTTCTGCTGAGCACACGCTGGGAAGAAGGACATGAGAAGGACAAGAAAGCATGAGGTCAGAAAAAGAAACAGTTTCGTTACCTTTCTCCGACGAAAGTCATCACATTTTACAAACAAAGCAATAAAAGGTATTAGACCCCTACGTGATCCCCGGAAGGAGCAGCAGATGGCCAGCCTCGCACCTCCGGAACAGGAGCGGCACAAATAGCAATAATGTGATTTTTCCTGCGCCGTTCTACCAACAAGATGTCACTGAGTGCTCGCCCGACTTTCCCTGCCGAGGCACGACAGTTCTGCTCCAGACAGGCGAGAGGGAGGAGGCTGTGAACCGGGCTCTTCTGCCCTAGAAACCGGGCTGCCATCAAGAGCGAGGGCAGCTGAAGTGATGTTGTGTGTTTTTAGGTCACTGCCTCACGGTAAGCTCTGTGTGACTGAGCTCGTCCCTGCTCTACAGCCATACTATGGGGAGAGCTGCTTTGCACCTGTGTTTTGCCTCTGCAGCTCTAATCACGGGATCAAGGCCTTAATTAATAATCAAAAGGGGAACATTGACAAGCGCATCCTTTGGCGCGTGTGTATACAAAAATGTATGGCCTCGTTGGGTCACATCTTTTTAATGTCTATTCAAAAACCCAGAAGGAAGTTACACAGACTGCTTACCCGTGTAAGTACCACACATTAAAAATAACACGCTGAAATAATGCTGCCAAAGTACGAGACCTACCTGACTGGTGGAATATTCTTCTAAAAAGAGCAGCTCTGAGCTTCCCTTAAACAGAACGAAGGAAAATCTAAAGACAACAATGAACAAGAAAGTAGCTTCTGCCAGACCCATCAAGTTAAATGGCTCTTTGTATTGTTCAAAGCTGTACACTATTGTGTTCTGTGGCAGAGGGTAGAGAGAGGGAACTTTCAGTTACGTTTTGATGAGACAACAAATAAAAATAATATTTTGACTGAGAACTCATCCTATTTAAAAAAAAAAAAAAAAAAAAAGGCATTTCTCCAGCTCAAACAGAAATCTCCTTAACGTGCGGAATATTGAGTTTGTATGTAGAGCCTTCCAGCAATACTTAAAGGGAATGTGCCATCCGCAACAGAACATGCAGCATGACTAAAGACCCTAAGTGCCTGGCATCGTTTGAGCTTAGTTTTAAATACCTATGATAGACATTTTTGGAATATGTTTCTTAAAAGTAGTGTCAAGGATTTACTTCAGCATTAGCTTGCACATGCTGGTAGGTTGAACTGGTGCTCATCTACCTAATAAATACAAAAAAGGAGCCGTATCTGTGTACGTAGAAAGTTGGGGGGGTTATTTTTTTATGCCAGTATCGGGATTTATTTGCCCTCCTGATGAAACGTTTACCTCACTCTGCCTCATCAATATTAACCTCACAGATCAACAGATCTTCCTATCGACAGAATAGAGAAGTCAATACCTCCTTATTATTATTTAATAAGTATTTCATTGTCAGTAACTGAGTGAGAACAAACATCTGTGCAGTATAATGGCACGCACTTTAATTTTGCAAGGTTACTGTCTTGCATATGTTTGACAGAAGAAAGCTAACCCACAGTAAAAATCCCCCAGTAATATCAGCGTATAAAATGACAACATGTTGAAGGACATTTAAATTGAACAAAACAGGGTGGTTTTTTAGTCCCAGTTTTGATATACAAATGTTGGATGTGTTTTACTGTGGCTTCTGACTATGATTGATAGGAGATGCATCAATTTCAAGGTTTGTGAATTTAAGTAAATTGTTGTCAGTGGTATCACTTCTTCTTTTTTGTATTTTTTTTTTCAAATTATCTCCTTACAGAGAATAGTGTATTACAAATTGAGACAGGATATACATAAAGCATCAATTTAGCATGAATATCCACTTACAATAGTAAAAAGAAAATAGTTGTGATAAGAATGTGAGTACATCAGAGTTGTTCAGAAAACTCCAGAGTATTTAAAAAAAAACACAACGCTTATGGTTTTTCTTCTAAATAATCTTTGCTGTTTCTGTTTGGAAAATACTTTGCTTGCCTTTCCCTTCAAAGGAAAAATATAATATTTATAAAATAATAATAAAAAAAAGAGTAGTAGTAGATCTTAGAGACTTCTTTTATCTTTGCCCTCAGAATATGATTCCATTAAACTCTACATTAGGAAAAAAAAAAGAAATCCAAACAGTTAACCACTCTTTGCAACCTGTGGGGAGTTTGTTAACCCTTCATTGCTTAGTGGTAACACTTTGTTTGACTGAAAAGCCTAAAGAGCTTCCTTAAAAACCAACAGTGATTAAATATCGTACAGCAAAGCTTGCTATAATTTCAATACCTTCAGAAATTAGCTGTGTTTGATTTTAAACTAATTTTCCCAAGCCTGCTTCTTATCTGATGAGGTCTGACTTAGGATCGGGTGAAACGCACAGATACTTTTTGTTATGTTTTCCAACACACAGTCATGACTTGTTTCCATGTATAAGTGTGTTGTGTCTATGTATCTACACGCCTGTCTATATGCATAAAGCAATGTATATGCTATTTGTGTGTGGTTTTGGTTTTAACATCAGATTCTATAAATGAATAAAGATACTATCTTCGTTTTACTGTTCTCTAAAAGGGGCAACATGGAATGGATTCTGTAAATCTAACCATACATGTTGCTGATTAAAAGCTGATGGTAACAGTTAATATACAAGGGGACAGACTAGTTTTTCTTCTAACATTTTTTCGAGGGGAAAAAAAATGAAAATTAGACAGAAAAGAGCATTTCCAGATGTGACTGTATAGAGCTTGATTTGAAGCACTTTTGTTATCTCCTTAATAATGCATGTAAGAATGGTCATGTGAAATGTTATGTTAAAACTCAGTCCTAGTAGATATTTGTGCTTATGAATTGATTCCTTATCCATATTTTATGGAGAAATAGCTCAGCACTGGATTACAGCACATTATTTTCCAAACTCCTTATTAGACTCTGCATATCTCTCTGCTGTGCCTCCAGGCTTAAATTAAAAACCAAACTTAAGTAAAATTTAAAGAGACAACATTCAGAAACTTATTTCTTTACAAAGCTTCTGAAAGTTCATAATGATTTTTGTCCCTAATAGGCCTGCCTTTGAAATAATTTGATGGCTAGGTTTGTAAATCCTCTTGGAAAGATCTGGCATCCCATAACCATTAAGGGGAGTATATATCACAAAAATGATTTTGCATATAAATAATGGTATACAGGATTTGGCTTAAATTGTCTGCTTGCGTTTGATTATTTTTTCTCTCTCTCTACGATAATTTGGAGGGAGGCAGGAAGATGAAATTGAACACAATTTGGAAATGAAACTTGGATAATTGCGCTAAGTACGTTGAACTTGCCAGTCACCTGTGACCTCCTCCCGGTGACACATCGTCTCAAATAGCTGGAATGAGAGGGCCTGCGTGGAGCTGCATGACGCCGACACAGGGAGCGAGGTTTCGCTCCGGGACCACGTTCTGCCTTCTGATCTGCTCGCCTTGGTTTTATCTAAGATGGAGGGACCCAAGCACAGTGCACCAACCACCTGGAGAAGGTGCTCGGCCAGCCGGGGTGCCCAGGGAGCTTGGTGGAGGAGAGCGGGACGGGCGCTGCGGAGGTGTGGGAACACAGCAGCACCGGACCTGTAAGAGATGACAGGTCGAAGCTTCGCAAGTCAACTCCAGCTCACCCCTGGTCAGATCTCCCTCACAGGCTGCTGCAACTGAAAGTTTGCGGCGGCCCCTGCGTGTGAACCTAATATTTTGCTGTTCATTTTGAGGCGATTATTCAAAACACCTTGGCAGCTGAACCCTCCGTGCTTTCAGGATAATTATTTCTAATCGTGATTGGCAATAATAGTAATTGCCATATTCAGCCAGCACCCAGCTGTAACGATTTTTCTTTATTATTATTATTATTTGGGTTAACAATCGCCACTGACAACAATGTCCCCCGACCCTCCTCTCCCTCCCCCAAACACGCAGGGAACTGAGGAGCAGCGCTCTGCAGCAGCCGCCGGGTGGGCCGCTGCCCCCCTCCCCGTGAGCTCGGCGGGGATGGGGGGGCGAGAAGAGGGGGGACCCACACATCCCTGCCGGGGGCCGGTGTGAGGGGACCGGGGGGAGCGGGGCCGCCGCAGCCCCCCCCCCCCCCCCCCCCCCCCCCCCGGCGGAGCGGGGGCCGAAGCCGCGGCTGTAACGAGCCTCTTAATAAACCTCCGGGTCGATGATGCATCGCTCGCCAGTGAATCTTCGCGGGTTTATTTATTTTAACTAAATCGCCCAAATGGATCGCAGCTCCGTGTTGACTCAGGCGAGAGGCGAGGCGG
>VZSF01006979.1:681742-689437 GCA_013398295.1 Chionis minor | reverse complement strand
TCCAGAGGAGAAGAAAGAAAGTGAGGTGGGGGTGGGGGGGGGGGGGTGTGAACCAGAGAGCTGGGATTGCTCGTGTCGGGTCGTTAACGAAGTGATGCGGGACGCGGATTGCCGGCGCGGCGAGCGGGAGGAGAAGTTGGTGGCCCCCGGTTTCGGGAGCGCGGTCGGGGTGGCCGCACGGGGAGCCCGGAGGGGGGAAGAAACGAGGGCGCTTGGGCCAAAGCCCAAAACCGGGGAGGGCTGCGCCCCCCGCCCGCCTGCTCCCGCTCTCAAACGCGCTCTCTAATCCTCCCCTTCCAACTGTTCGCAGCGGACTATGGCATAAATAATAAATACATCCTACTCTGCGTTTTCTCTCTCCTAATCTGGAAGAATCTGACAGTCGCTTTAATCAAAGGAGTTCGCACCGGTTCTTCGTGGAGCTAATTTAAGGAATTCTAAACGCGCTTCGGACAAAACCAGGCGACAGGGGCCTATTTCTGATCTGGCGGCCCGGGGACGCGCTCTCCTGCGGCTGGAGGAATTACCCCCGTGTAAACGGGTTCAGGACCAGCCTCCTGATGGGGATTTTACTTGGCAGTAGCCTGTAAAGACAGAATATTCCGGAGGGAAAAAAAACAAACCAAAACCCCCCAAAGCCGCCTCTGCCAGCCCTATTGAGGCTTCCATTTACGTCCCAGCGTTAACTTGCCGGCGTCCCCACCAGCAGACGCGAGGAGAAACGCGAGGTCTTCACCGGGACCGGACATATTCCTTCCTCAGGGCCAGGGCCGGTGGAAGGCGGCAGCCCCGCACGCCGTGTGCGGGAGTCGGGGGGCGGCCGGGCAGCTCCTCGCCACCCTCCCGGGGAGCTCCGGCCGCCGCAGCCGGCCCCGCTCCGCGCCCCTCCGCCCGGCCCCGCTCCCGGCTTTCCCGGGAAGGGAGGGGGGGACTTTTTTGGAAACACGTGCCCCTAAATTTGCAACGTGTCTCCGTTCCTCCATAAAACCAGCCGAATAACCGCCCCGGGGAAACGCGGCAAGGCAGACCTAGCTGCCAAAGCGAGAGGAGCCGCTCGCCAGTGCGAAATGGAGAGGGGAGGGCAGAAGGAATAGCCTTGAGTGTCCCGTGTGTCCTCCCTTCCCCCGGGCTCCCTTTGCATCAGTTTGTCTTGCAGTTATTCGAAATGATTGAGTTTTCTGAAGAAGGCCCTTTAGAGAGAGAACAAATCCAGCCACAACCTCTTCCCCCCCGCGAAAAAACAACATGAATATCAACCTGTCCACTGGCAGGGCTTCCGAGCTTAGAGGCATTGCAATAAAATTTACGGCGTCCTTAACAACTCCCAAGTAAAAGCGTTAAAATTCCCTTTAATTGAGAAAACATTGATTTTTAACTCTGGAAAGAACGAACCCCTAATTTAATTGCAAACTTTCGCCGACAGGGCAGCATCTCAGGGAGGCCACATTCCATCTTTAATAGAGCCACTTTATGAAGTGATAAAAACAAAGAAAACCTGACAATCAGAGAGACAGTTGCAATTGCGAAAGAAAAGTTATTTGCCTTCTCTTTCCCTCTTCGCAGCTCCAAACTACCGCGCTCTTCCCCCCCCNACACAAGCGTAAAAGCGAAGGATTTTGGATCCAGGGGACAAGCAGTAGTTCATATTCTAAATAACGATTTGCCTTTACCAGGCAAGGGGCGATGCCAAGAGGTTTGAGGGAACGTTTTTACAAAAGGATAGCCTCTTTTAAAAAGGAAACTAATCGGATAAAATGTCCTTACTTTTCCTCGTTCGTTAAAAAATCATTGCTAAAGGGAAAGGAAAGGGAAATCCCACCCTCGCTTTCTATCTTATTTCTGTATCGGTTTTTGGTATTATAGGAGAGTAAAGAAGTTTTTGTTTGGTGGTTTTTCATTGATCAGTCACTCTGAGCTAATGTAATTATCCTCATCAATAGAAGGCTGCAGAGAGAATCATTATGTGGGTGACATTGATAAATGATCACCCAAGAGCTGCCTTTTCTCTTGGGCACCCCCACATATGACCCTCCCACATACACAAGGTAGCCATAGAAACACCTTGAGATCCTCAAACACTGCTGCAAATGGGAGAATACAGAGAAAGCCAGAGAAATTCAACTTCACACACTTTCTTGTCCCTGCTGAAGCCTCCCTCCCTCCCAGAGCCCGGAGCCACCGAGCCGGGCTCCGCTCTGCCCCGCGGGCGCGCAGCCGCGGCCCCGCCACCACATGAAGGATTGGGAGGGGAGGGGGCAGGCAGGGGGGTCCCATGGAGCTCTTTTCTCTCTCTCTCTTTCTTTTTTTTTTCTTTTTTTTTTTGAATTTCATTCTTTCTCTGGAAGAGTTAAGCGCTGAGGTCGCACGCACCATACGGGCGCGCTGCTCTTTCTCTACGCGCCCCGCGGAACCCCTCCAGTTCGAAAGTCGCTCTTGTGGAGATGCGCAGCTACAATATCCACCCCCTCCCCAGTAAGGCGGCCCTGAGAAAATGGTTAAACCCGAATTATTAGCGGCTATTTTTTTTAGCCACGGGACTAAACAAGAAGATTCTGTATTCCTTACTAAGGCAAAGATTCATGCTTTTTTTTTTTTTTCCCGTCCGCAGACCCTCTTTTTATGTAAGCAAATTCTGAAATATTGAGAGCAGTAATTGATTCATAATGATCCATAAATCGATGCGAGGAAGGGGCCGAGGGTGTTTATTTATTTTATTCCTAAAGCTGCAAGTAAAGTAGCTTTGACACCGTGCGGGGATGAAGGGGAGGAGTTGTTTAGCTGCACGGGGTCATCCATCATCACTGTCGCAGCGGCTCTGCCCAGAGGAGCAACCTCCCTTCTGTCTGTCTCTTTCTCGCCACCAAAACTATTAATATTAAAATCTGCCCGCAAACCTTTTCCCCCATCCGCCTCTGATCTCGCTCCGTCCTTCTCCGCTCCGAGGCGCGGGGCTCCCCCCGCCTGGCAGCGGGGTCTCCCTTCCCCAGCGCCATCCGCTCTTATTTTTCCCAAAGTGCTGTCGGAAGAGTCCGAATCCCGGCCCCGCTCCCCTCTCGGCCGAGCCCGGGGACGTGGCAGGGGCGCCGGGCCGGGCGGGGACACCCCCCCGCTCCGCGGATCCCTCTCCCGCCCCTCCGCGCCGCGCGGGGACGCGGCAACGGATTTGGGGCATTTTCCCGTCTCCGCGGGGTTTCCCCCCGGAGCGGGCACCGGGCGTGCAGCGGGACTAGCGGCTCCCGATCGGCCCCTCGCAGAGGCGCGGCCGGGAGAGCCCGGCTCCCCTCGGGAAGCGGCGGGAGCCGCGGGCGAACCCCGCCGGCAGCGCGGGTCCGGCTGGAGCCTCCGCCGCGTCCCGTCCGCCTCCTTCCCCTGCCCGGCCGCGGCCCCGGCCCCTCCCGGCCCCCGGCCCTCGCAAACCTGGTCTGGGGCAATTTTCTCTCCCTCGCTCCCTCTGCGGCTGCGAGGGAGAGGGGGCAGCGCCCGGCTCCCCCCGGCTCCCATCTCCTCTTCGGGCCGGCGGTGCCCGCTCGCCGCGGCGGGCAGGGCTGGGGCGGCCGCGGCGGCGGAGGTGCGCTCCCCTCCTCTCTTCGCCTTACCGGCGGCAAAATCTGGAAGAAAAATCCCTCGTTTGTGGCGGCTGCGACTCCCGGCCCAGCCCCGCTCGGAGAAATGGAAATTTGGGATTATAAACATGTGTGTGTGTAAACAAAAGGTGTTTCTTCTGTTACCCTTCGTTTCCCACAGCATAAGCAATTTTTATTCAGACTGGAGTATTTTCTTTAACACTATACCGCTGTCAAAACATTATTCCCGTTTTGGTTGCTTTTGACAGCTGAGCAGTTCTTAAAAATACCAAAATCGGAACCTTCCATGCTAAACAGTAAATCTCAGATGGAGAAATCTCTGCACGTTATTGTACCTTGGATTTCAGCAACACATCTCACGGAGTGCACAGCCCAAAAGGGGGGTGAAGGGGGGGGGGGGGGAGACAGAAAATAGAAGACAACACAGCAATGCAAATATTTAGTTCATTATAAAAAACAATATTCTGCTATGGATAAATTCTTCCCTGTCCTTCTACCAGTGCGAGGAGGTTTTCTGACATTTCTCCTCAAATTGTAAAGAAAAGATCTGCAAGGAAATAAAGTACTGATTAAAGAAGGAGAAGGAGAAGAAGAAGAAGAAGAAGAAGAAGAAGAAGAAGAAGAAGAAGAAGAAGAGGAAAAAAGCCTCCAAGCCTCCCGTTTAAAGTGCTAACACAAACAACCTTGCCTTCGCATTTTCCGCATCCACAATAATCAGCGAATTTGGAAACGGGAACCCGGGCTGCGCTCTTCTTACGCGACTGAAGGGTCAATGTGCTTTTAACCAGGACAGAGAGCGTCAAAGTCAAGCAGGGAATTATCATCCTTTAAATTTTATACGAGTGCCTTAAAAAAACGCCCACAAAGCAGGACCCGATTGCTATATAAATCCTCGCACCCATTCTACTGGCATCCTCCCTTCTGTCGCCAGCAGCGTGGGTCCATTTACTCAGCTCAGAAATTAAACATTAACTACGAGGCTGAGCCTCTTTCCACATTCCAAAGGTAAAAGTTGTCAGTCAAAGTTTTTAATAACACCCCGGCCAGTTGGAATGAGGAGGAGGAGGAGGAAGGAGGGGAAGGGTTACAAATTTACAGACGTCGAAGTCGGTAACGTTTGTCTCCTAGAAAGTTGAGGTAATTACAAGCCCTTTCCCACTCCCCTCCTCCCAGAAATAAAGCCAGAGCTTTCTCTGGCTCTTTGGGCCCCATCCTGCTCTCACTGACTTAACAGTGCCACTGAGGGCAGGCAAAGGCGGCCGTTTCCAACAATGCTGACGTCTTCCTACTTCAAACTCTCCTTCCGTCGCTTCAGAATGCCACAAGCTTTTGTTTAAGTAAAACCAAACCCTCACCCATGATTCTGCACGAGCTATTTCTATACAAAATGTCAAATGAACATTTTCACTCATTAATTGATGGTCTTTTTTTTTTTTTCTTTTTTGTCTTTTTTCCTTCTGCAAGCAACTGAAGACCCGAAAAGCAGTCAAATCATCTCAAAAGCCAGATTACACAATCCTCACACAGGTAAAACTCTCATTAAACTCAAAGCTGCTTTTCTCCTCCTAAAACTTCGGAACTTACTCCCGCGCTACAGCCCTTTGTCCCCTCTGAGCTAAATCGTTAAACTGGAGTCAAGGTCTGCGGTGGTTATGGATGCACATACACATACACTTAACTCACACTGGCTTACTGGTCTCGTATCTCGGCCTTTGCAACTCCAACTCAGCTTCTGTGTTATTAGCTGATAGCACAGATACTAGATGCAGCTCTCCGAAATGCAAGCTGGTGGAAGAATATTTCAAATTTTGTTTAATCTGGCATAAATATAGTATTGATAACCAGCAGAACTATACAGCCTCAGATGTTCTTTCATTCAATTATTCGATTAATGCCGATGACAAGCTTGTTTCTGATTTTCCCAACCTTGCTTCGCAATGCCGATAAGGAATGTATTTGAGACACCTCTCCCAATAACTTCAGTCTCTTCTAAGCATGATTAAAAACACAAAAGCCTAACAAAAAATCAAAAATGAAATATTTATTACCGCATTTTGTGACTTAACACCTTTTTTTTTTCTTTTTAAAACATAACGTCACAGTCCTCATACAAGTATTTTAATGTAAATTTTGACAAAGCTTAAAGGTAACAGCATTTTCTTCTAGTGAGGAACACGTGCTGAGAAAGGAAGAATTCATGGACATACAATACCAATTCCACAGCAGATCTGATACTAGCAAAAACATTCTTTTTTTTTTCAATTGAGGTAAACACATAGAATATCTAACATGAAACAATTAATAGACCGAACTCTGTACGAAGTTTGTTACAGTATTCTCTTGCTTTTTTTTCCCAAGCTTTGAGTTCATGATAAAGTCCTAGGTTTGGTGCAAAGACCGTTAGTAACTTCTTTCATTGAGGAAAGCTGCCCAACTTTTAGTTTTGTTTTGTCCAAAGCCAAGGCTCAGAACTACTGGAAGAAGCTCCTGCTCTGTCTGTTCTGTCTTTTAAATCTTCACCTGCGAGCTCTTTGAAGAAGAGTCCAAAAAAAAATAGAGTGGGGAGGAATGGGGAGAGACTTAATGAAGCACAAACTATAAAGATCTGTTTGAAACTAAAGGACACATTTTATGAAGGAACAAAACGAGGGAATGGCAAGGCCTTCTTGGAACAGTCTTCTGAGTGATGAGAGACCCAGCAAGACTTTTCGTCTTCATCTCCAGGGTAGTTCTTTTCTCACTGGCCAAAACAGGTCTTTCATGGATAGTGACTTCACTGCTGAACCAAAACAGTCATTCTTTTGGGAACAACACACATAGTGTGGAAAACAAGGATTTTTTTTCTTCTAAAACTATTTGAGGCAACGTAACGGAGTGATCAACAGAAATGTACAAGTTAACTTAGTTCCTATGTTTATACTACAGTAGTTATAACTCTTGGAGTCTTTTTTTTTTTTTCCAGAGGATCTGTACATGGACATATTCATTTCAGTGAGCCCATGATTTCACATTTGTGTTCTTGTTTCGTTGGTCCTCTGTTGTTGATGAAAAATGACAAAAAGTAAAAAATAATCACAGCTGTCTGGAATTTTGTATTAAGTGTCAACATCTGGTCAAAGTTCAAAAGTCTTAAAATAGTTTTTGTTTTTTGTTTTTTTGTTTTGTTTTTGTTTTTTTGTTTTTTTTCCCTTGAGTTCCCTTATACTATTGGGCATGAATGTCCATAACCTGTCCACCAACACTGGGGTCTACAGAATTTAACATTGTGGGGCTCTGTGCTGACATGGTCATTCCAGGGTGGGTAGGGGGTCCTCCGTGCATCATCATGGCTGGGTGATGGGGGTGACTTGGCAAATATGAATGGATTGGGGGTCCATGTCTTAATTGAGTAGGGTGTGGGGTCATCTGGGGAGGAGTGTAACTTGGCTGTGCCATACTCATACCCATAGGACCACCCTGAGATACGTAGTCCCCTGGCATGCCTTGCAAACCTAGACAAAAAGGGGGGAGAAAAAAAGCAGGTCAGATTCCTCAACGTTTTCACAATTTACCCATCTAAAATGAACAGGAAAAACAACAGACACTGCAAATCTTCCATCTAAAATTAGCTGCAGATTCTTGCCAATGTTTGCAGACATTCAAATTCTAGTTTGCATTTAATTTGATCATTCAGCAGGATAATGCACATAACAGAACTAAATATTGAGCACAACTGAGTATCACAAAATGTAAGTGTACTTTAGAGAAACCTAGTGGGTGAATTCCTATGATAAATTTTACAAAGATGCTGGCTATATGTAAAGACTTGTCAATTGAGCATAAATATCTGATCTGCTTCTCTTTGGTATTTTAAAAATGTAAAAGGCTATATCCTGTCTGGGTTTTGCCTAAGCGGTATCAATGCAAATTCCACGCACAGACCAATGGACCAAACTGCATAAATGAACGCAACTGAGATACCAACAAAAGTCCTGATCTTTGAAGTGCTAAGCAACTCCTGCAAGATGCTGAATGCTTTCAACACTCAGTTAAGTCAACGGGGTATGCTGCTGCTCAGTACCTTAAAGGTTTAGCCCTAAAAGTACATGTCGTGTTTTTCTCCTAGAACAAA
>VZSF01006979.1:649242-676742 GCA_013398295.1 Chionis minor | reverse complement strand
ATCAATTAGGCTGTCTGAAGTTTTATCACCAGCGCAGCAGCAATAAGTGCCGGCCCAGAAAGACTTCTGCTCTTCTGCAGCTCCCGGGGTCGGAGCCCGCGGAGGCGGGGGTCGTGGGGAGGTCAGTGCCAGCTGGGGCCGACCTCTGCGGGCGGGAGCGGGGACACCCCGCGCAAGGCCACCGCCCGCCCTAAACGCAGGCACCTTTCAACTCGTTAGAAACCCCCAGTCGCAGGTACATGTGGTTAATATTAGGCCCAAAATAACCTTTTTTTTTTTTTTTTTTTATCTCAAACCGGGGCAGTTGCTGAGGCTTTTGAGCGCTGGTAAAGGCAGTTAGTTGGCTGTGGAGCCTGGATTTAATTTTGCTGGTAATCCAAAAATAAGTGCTTGCATATTTCTTATTAGCTTAATGCGCGGCGATCCACATCGGCACAAGCTAAGCCAAATGAATTTCTCTAAAATAATTTTAAAACTTGCCTGTTCACCGAGTTTCTTTCAAAACAGGGCAATTTTCTATCACTCGGGAGCCACGCTTGTTTTTGTCCCCCCTCTTTGTGTTTGAGAACACTTCGGGGCCTTCGCGCAGGTTTTGTGTGCTATTTCACAGCTCAGGCTTTCGGCTGGTGACCCTTAAGGAGTGCTAATGAAGTCGAATACTAGTGTTTAATCCTCTTCAGAAATACTAACATGCCCATCACCCAAACCAGCCTCCAATAATTGCCATTGGGCCCGATCCAACGCCTAGCCAAGGCTTTCAGTCAGTTAACCGAAAACTAAGTTCATCTGCTCATTTAGTAAATTGCTAGCCTTTATATAGCATCAACTCTGCGAGGCCTTTTGTCGTGCTTCCCTCCCTCTCGCCCGCCCCCCGGTTAAATTCCTCCGCAGACAATAAAAGACGGTGGCACACCTTCGATTGCATCTTCCGTAATCACAGTCGCGGAAATTTCATTAGACAGATGCATAAATGCTACAAGTAACACTAAAGGGCTCTTTTGCATCTCTCTGTTTACATCCAGAAGACGTTCTTTATTCTTCGGGAAAAGTATAATTCAGTTGTCAGAAATGTCATCTTGCCTCAGAATTAGTCATGACTTCAGGTATTGAAATAAAAACTCAGGCACAGCCGATGTACTTGTTTATTCCCTCCTGGCTGCGGTGCACGAAGGCATCTCCTAGCCCAGCGCTGTGATTTCGAGGCTTGCTTCCGTCCTCAAAGACAAAGGTCCCCGATAGGACTTAATTTGCTGAGCTACTTTCCAGCAAGTTACCGCACTGACCAAATGGAGCCTGACCTGAACCTCCTCCATCCAGCGCGCCTTTTATCAGCTAAAGTTAAGGCCAATAGAGATTAACAGGAAAGCCTGATAAGACTGTTTTCTCTTCTCCTACGAGCTTCTAATGGCGTATACAGATGGCAAGGTTTTACAGAATGGAAGGAACGCTTATTTAGGCCTGTAAAAAATCACAGACAACAGAAACATCCCCCCCTACACGCACACGCTTTCCGTCTTACTAACCCCTTTTCTTCAATCAGGCCACTCTTCAGGGAAACCAAATTGCTTTTTCGTTTCTTATTTAAACCCCAACCACTTTTATTATTTACATCTGGTGGTCCCCTTATTTATGTCCCTCTCCACTTCCCTGCACACACACCCCGGCTCACAGGGCTGCGAAGCATTATGGGCCTTGGCTCTCAGCGGGAGAACTCGACACTGTCTTCAAACAAATAATTAAGGGGAAGGTTAAAGGTTCACCCAGAGGTCATATCTTTGGATACTCCTCAGAAAGTTTACATTAGCAAGAAATGGGTGCCCTCTGAAGTGTTCTTTCAATGGGCTCGCACAACAAGGCAGAGCATTAAGAAAATTCTAAGTCCTGAAGGGTTTCAGGTGACAACTGCTTTACCTCCGAGCAGCAGATTGGGACACTCCACTCCACTCCACTCTTACACATTCGACAGCCACCACAGCGCAGGACTTTTGGGACAGGTGTTGAAAACCCAATCTTGCCCAGCCATTCACTTCCNATAAAGCCAGCCTTTCACTGTGAACTCTAGGTAGAGGCAACTCACTAGTTGTTTTGGAAATGAGAGTTAAAGTCCTAACAGTGAGTCCCCCAATCTTTGTTTCCCTACACATGAAAAAAACCCCAAAACTGATACAAGCGATCACATTTGTCCAGTAAATCTTACGAAAAATAGGGCTTGGGTTTAATTTCTGATTTCGTTATTTCTCCATTTTTCTTTTGCATGTGTGCATAACTGCAGGTGCAAATGACGTCCTCCAGACCAGCAACACTTTGTCTGAAGAGAAGATGCACCGTCATATACTTAGAAAGACATAGGCGCGCAGAGGCTTTAGGCATCCAGATCGTTTCAAAATTCCACGTCTACAGCTCCTCTGAAAAATCCTGTCCATAAATGGTGTCAGTTATACCCACCAGTGGGTCTGTCCAAAAAATTACATGTGAAATTATTTATATTTGCAAAATCGCAGGTGCAAAACACACATACTCTTCAGGTGAAGCTAAAAATCAGATCCTAGTTACATTATCAGTCACTACATCACATAATGCATCAGCACAATTGGTAGACAAGGGCACAGAATGCAGTGTTTGTAGATTATTATTTATTCTTTATACTGCCCCATAAATATGCACAGTGCATAACAGAGACGTAGAAACCATAGTCCCTGTCCCGGCCTTTAGATTTTTTTAAGGGTTTTTTTTTAATCCCTCAGGGAGTCATCTCCAGGGCCAAAGTAAAGCAAATTACAGCCTCTTGCACAGCGCTTCAGTTTGCATGTTGCAGAAACACTGTGATGTTATTTTGGCACAAATATCCTCAAAAGGCATTAAGAGACAGGTGAAAAAAGAGAACACTGACGCCACTATTACCAGCATTATTTGGAACCCTATAAAAGAAGAATTCACAGCTCTGTTCCTGACACTAATTGCCTGCCTTGTTCATACCCTTCACCCAGAGGCCAAAGATTGAATGGCCTGAAAAGATGAGTAAAATCTATCAACAAGACATGGATTTCTTTGTTACTCTTCCGTTAATAGTAATTCCTATTATTTGGATGATAGCAGCAGTTAGAGGACCCGATGAAGCTCCGTCTTACTCCACCCCGTGCTGCACAAGCGTGCGGTCCAAGAGAACTCAGGATCTGAACAGATTTCCCGGCAAAGCCTAGGGGAGAGGAGAGACGCCTTCTCCCTGTTTGCAAAGGGGAACGGAGACAGAAGGAGATTAAGTGACAAGGCCAAAGTCATACGAGAGATCTTTGGCAAAGCCACACACCCAACATAGATTTCCTCAGTCCTCTTTCAGCACTCCTACAATCTGCTATCCATATGCTATCTTTCCTTTGTTCCCCCAGCTTAGCAGTCAGGCACACTGGCAGGGGACTGCAAAGAGAGCTCACATTGCCACTGTTTGTGCCTTACCTGCTGTGTAGATAAAGAGGGGTCATCAGCCTCCAGGGCTGCGAGGCGATACCTTCACAAACTCTACATTCATATGGTGCTTGGTCCTCATTCCAGAATGATAAATGAGGTGTGTAACGTCGAGAAATACATGTCATTGACATAGCGCGTTTAATGAAAATCTCACTTCCAGCCTTTTGCAAATGACAGATTACCAACCTTGCTTATTCAAACAATAGTCGCTTGCATCGAAAGAAGGGGTTTTTTCCATCTTGTGCTTTTCTGTAACTGCTACCTAAAGCAGCCGCATATATTTCCTATAGCCAGGGTCTGCCTTTCTCACACAAGTAGTTCCGGTAACTTTCGTGGGACAATTCATGAAAGCACAACGCAAAGATTTGGCTCAAAATGCCCAACACTATGGACTTTCAAAAGAACGCATTTCATTTTTAACTGCTTCCAGCAAAAAACAGCAGAGCAGTAAAGGTATACTAGTGAATATGCAATGTAGTCTGGTGATTTGGTAGCCCTAGTCCTAATTGGTTCCTACCATTGCTAATTAGCATGACAATATAATCTAAATATATGCATTTAATTGCATCTCTTCAAATAGAGCCTTGGTTTTCTTTGTCCAAAATAAACACGTAGTCTGTATTTTAAAGGAAGTCCTGTAATTAATCTTCTTTATATATTTATCATATTTTATCTCAAGTCATATCAAATGACGTTAAGCTCACATTTACATAATACATTTTATTTTTATAATAAATAATGTTCAGATAAAATCGCAGACAGATATTTCTGCAAAGTGCAAAAGAGAATAAACAGCAAATAAAGATCTGTTAGTCTGCTTGCTCAAGTCTGGCACATTCAAAAATAATTTTGCTGTTGTTTCCACTGTCTTTTTTATACATACCGTACGTATATTTCACAACCCTCCGACCACTCCATAACTGGATCTGAGTAAGATTAGTTCTTGATATGAAACGCTAGGGGCTGTACTGATTGGAAATCAGAATTAGAAACATCTCCAGCTTTTCTGTATGGCTGTCGTGGAAAATATACTTTAAGTTCGTAGGGCTACAACAGGTCTTGTTTCAGGAGGATGAAGTGCACGAAAGCTTAGGAAACTACAATTCATTTCCCAACTTGGAGTCTAGTCTGAACTCAAGCAGAGAGTGGTATTTAAGTCCAGTCACTTGTCTATATGTCTAAACTCTTCTGTAAGCTGAACTGGTGCAAAACTCAACCAGTCCCCTGCGGCAGAGCAGATTGTTCCTCCTGAGAGACCGGGGAACAACACAGAGCCACCACGTACAACTCAAAACTTTTCAGTATCAGTCTTCAATCTGGATTTCCACTTAAAATATCCAGCCCAGAAAACAAGGTGTTAAAATATAGCATTTATTCAACAAACCAGCCACTGCATAAATAGGTTCTCAATTCTATACGTGAAAAACAGAGAAATAAACAAATTTGAGATGACTTCACAAGCAGTTTGCTAAAAGGATTAATGACAAGGGAAGTTTTGCCTCAATTTAGATTTTAGCACCAAAAGACACTTCCGCTCTTTTGCTTGAAAAGAACAGAGATACCGAATGAACGTTGTCACAGGCTTAGTCACAGAAATAATAAAAATAAAAGTAACAACAATAATGTAGGGTTAAAATTGTTTATTTTCTGTCACCTGAATATAAAGCCTAATCTTCAAAATTTTTAGGAACAGTCTAGCAAGATTTTTCAAAAACCTGCCAAATCTAGATGAGAAGCTCAGCTCTTATGAAACCTAGGTAAATGGGAGCTGAGCTTGATGAATAAATGGGGTTTAAGCACCTGCTTCAATGTTTTGCTGAGTAAGAGCCTAAGAATGCATTCTAAAAAAACAATCCACATGTTTTCACATTGGATGGGAAAATAAATCTTTGCCTAAATGATATTTCAGTATTTGGTCTATGAACATGTCAGAGCTTAGCTCAAGCGTATATACTACACTGATCCCTTGTTGCCCAAGAATGCCCTAATTTGGAAGGGAAAACAACCAATGAAATATTATATCTAAGTCACAAAAAATGTTTTCATTAGTAACCTAGAAAATTACTTCTTTCCCAGGCTGAAAGAACCATTTCAGAAGTCTTGAGCAGATCAGAGCAGTCTGAAAGAATGCATTAGAAAAGACTAATTTGCAGAAACACTTTTATCAATATACATACCCCCCTGCGGTCTTTGTCTATCACCCAAACTTTTATCTGAGCAAGTAAAATCTAGTTATCTTAGTTTATTTAACTTCTCCCTCCAATACGTATTCTAAACTGACAGAATTAGGTTTAGGCATCCTTCTGTACGTGCGTGTACAAAAACAGTTGAAAAAGCCCTTGTTTATGCTTCACTGAATCTATGCCGCACCTGGTTACCAACTCTTATTTGCAGCATTCCTTATAGGAAATTAAAAAAGCTGAGTTAGTCACCTGGAAATGAGCCATCTAAACCAGGCTTCTCTAAGTCATGAATATTGAGAAATGGAGTCACTTAACACGATTGGTTTTGAGAGGAAGAGGGAGGGACAGGCAGGTTCATTCCCTGACAAAACTTCACATGGTTTTGGGCAGCCTTGGTAGAGAAGGGGGGTTGTGGGCTGTTCAAACTGATTTTCTTAAGCTAATTTAGACATCTCACATCTGTCAAAGGTGTGATTCAGAGGACCTAAGTCAGCATCCACGTTTGGTGGAGAGAAGGCTCCAGAAGATGACAGAGAGCAACTGAGCCGGGTGCCTGAGGCAGCCCGAGGCAGGCACTAACCGTCCCGAAGACCTCTGCCGCATCTTGTATGTTTATGTTGGAGCTCCTAAAAATATGTTCTGCCACTTGGAGCTGCCAATTGCTGGAAATCATGAAATTTGCCCATCCCTTAACTGTGAGACTGCCCTAAAAAAGCAGAAATTTAAACAGCGCTCTTCTCAGTGTTTACTTTGCGAGTTTTTCAGTCATTGTGCCACATTTTTAAACTGCTCTTCACAGCCACAAAATTTAGAAACGTACTTGAAAAGATTCTCATGTAAACATTGTCTCCTGGAGCCGGGACCTCGAGTTAACATGAAATAACTTGAGCCTTGTGATAAAATCATGAGAACTGGCAAGAGGGGCATCTATTCACCTCAGAGAAGATCCCTCTCGTTACACATGCAACTCCCGGTTACCAGGTTACCTCTTGGGGGCGCGGGGAAATGATTTGGCTCTGCCAAGGAGGGACCTGGTGCCCGTCACGGGGAGCACCTGCCTGGCAGCACAAACGCCGGGCAGCCACCTTGCCTTCACTGCCGGGGCAGGGGCTCAGGCACAGGAACCTCTCCCTGCGAGGAAGGCGAGATGTCCAGAAGGCCCCAGTCGCCATCGGGGCTCCCTGGTGCTCCCCCAGGAACCTGGAGGCCCCATGGCCACCTGGCTCCCCCGCCTGCCTGCGCCCCGCTGCTTCTGTCGGCCTGAGGGCCCAGCCCCAAGGCCGCCGCCGGCTTGCGCTCGGGGTCGGTGCCCGGTAACGCTGGCAAGGGGAAGAGCTGCCGCTCCCTGCTGCAAAACGGGGCTCGCCCCGGGTTTCAGCCTCCGGTGGCCCCAGGTGAGGCCTCCCGCTGTGCAGCTGGGCGCCATGAGGTGGGGCCAGAGCACCGCCGCCGGGCCGGGGCCGGGGGGCGCCGCGGCCCCCGGGGCAGGGCTGCCTCCTCCTCCTCGCCCGGAGAGCCAGGTAGGCCTGTGGCCCTGCTCTGGTTTTACTGGGCGCAGAGGTGGGGGCTGCGCTGGCCCGGGCGGCCGAGCACGCCGTGAGACCCCGCTGGGCAGGAGGGCCCTGCGTCGGCCAGCCCCCAGGCGGGGAGGAGTTCCCCGGCCCACGCCGCCAGGTGCCAGCCGGTGGGCGCGGGTTTCCTCACCGGCTCCCAGGAAACCTCAGCCGAGGTGGGAAAGGATGGTCCCTTCTTCCCCCTGGATTTCTGGCGGGGAGCAAGTCCCTTTCAGTGCACGCAGTCGCACCTGAAGCCGCGTAACTGTGGTGGTTTGGGGCAGGGCTGGCCTCAAAGCAGGACATCCATGCACACCAGCGATGGCCCTTCGTCCTTCGCCAGTGCCATCAGATTATTCATGCGCGGTTGCCTATCGTGCACCGTAAAAATGATCTTTTAAAGATACTTGAAAGGAAGGGAGGAGACCAACAGGCATACTTCCTTAGCTATTCATATCTTACAGATAAAATGCAAAGTCAATAGACATAAGCTGTAGTATATAACCTCATCCTGTGCTTGATTTATTGCAGATGGGAATCAACTAGAAACTGAATCACTTTGAGATTTTTACTACTGACATTAAAATTCCGGGTTTGTATACATACGTCTTGTGGAGATGCTAAATACAATCCCAGCTAATTTGGCATGCGCTTTGATTTGCTGGCACTTAGACATCCACGTTAAAGGTACATAACAGATCTCCTATAAAATCTGAAGTAACTCATGCATTTAAAGATGTGTTAGTTTATCCTCTTAAACTCATAGGAAAAGATTTGCAAAACTAACGAGGGTCCAGCAGTCTTGAGAACAATCAGGTTATCTAGCTTCTTACGTAAAAGTTGAGGAGCCTCATTTTAGGTAACCTCTTTTTTTAAAAAACGTGTAGTTTTAGAATAGTATCATGTTGAAATATTTTACACATCTTTTTAACTGTTTCATGTTAAATGTTTTATCCAATTCTAAACTGACCCAAAAAGGAGAGTTGTCAACATACTTAATATCTGTTTAACTTCCCTGATCAAATTAGATTAAGGCATTAATTCTTCTTCTTACCTTTCACTGGAAACTACCGAAGTAGCAACTTGCCAAAAATGCATAAAGGTGTTTAGCAATTATGTACTGGGTATGTTTGAAGAGATCAAGGTGCACTCACATGTCCTGTGCTATGGATATCTCTGATTAGCTTGTCATATACTCTGAAGAAGATGTAGCCCAACTCTCCTATACTATGTAACAGGCCAGCTGTTAGCTGTCTGTCAAGCACCTAAAGTGGACAAGTAGTCCAGGAGCAAAAATGTCACTCCTTTGATCTGGCAAGGAGCAGCTGCTGATTTATAGAGTAGGACTTTGTTCTTCCGTTCTATTTTACTTTCTTTCCTAAGGCAGAACCACAAAATCCAGCAGAAAAAAAAAAAGTGCCGTTCTCTGCAACATCAACAAGCTCTGACAACTGCAACAGGGTTTTTCTTGGCCCTAACAAAGCTCTCAGGCATCTCCTTTGACGCTCACCTTTTTTTTTTTTTTTCTTCTTCTTTTTGCAATGCGGTAGTTATTGTTTAATTCAGCTTCTGTAAATGGAATGGACTGGACTGTGGCCAGCAAGCCTGGGGCATAAACACACCTGTATGAAAGAAGCCTTATTGTAGCAACCATCTACAACCAACCTGCACATGCACTACCAGTTCGTGAGTTCAGAAGGAATGTTCCATTTTCCCTGACAGTAAATTTTGCCTTAAGATAACATTTTTTTTGTACCCACTGTCCTGTCTTGACCATGAAGCTTGTACATTTTTTCATTGTTATTAAAATCTGAAGGAAAAAAAAAGGTATTTTTCTACCTGTCAACCAGCGGACCTCAGGAAATTGTATCCGAAGAGCCCACTTTAAAAAAACCACAGCCAAAATATATTTATAGAAACACACTGCTGAAAGTTTGAGAACTGCTGATCCTAAAGATGCCTGTTCTGTTTCAGAGACAGCGATGCAGCTGCAGCCACCCCCAGCTTATACTGTTACAGATTCTCCTCAAAAAAGCAATTTGCAAAACAAGTATTCAGTAAGAGCATTTGATGCAACTAACCAGACCGCAGCACCGCCAGCCCAGAGTTAATGCTCCATTCGGTTCTTTTAGACTCAGAAGGTGCTGAGCAGATTCTGTGAGGTGATCAGTCACTACACGGCCTGTTAAACTCTTGCCTCACCCATTGGAATAGCGAGGGGGTTTTCCTTTATTTCCTTTCTGATCTGTTTTCAAGTTTATTTGCTAAAAAGAGAAATCGACAGGCCACAAGAAAAAGCTGCAGTGTGGCACTGCTGAGCAGGAGGGGAGCGTCTTGTGTGTTTACGGATGGGGAAGGGAACCACACAGCAAGCTGTGTATTTGACCCTGGTATGTGTCTACGCACATGCTGTGTTCACACTTCTTTATACTGTAACTTTAAAAAAGAGACAAAAAGGATTACAAAAACAAAGATGGGAAGAGGTGAGGGTGGTGGGGGCGACATCATGACTACAAGATCTTTTGCATATATGTTAGCTTGTGGAAATAAATAAGAACTGTTACAGCCAGGGCCCTAAGGGAGGCAGGAAAATGATGATGTACAGGATAGTATAAAATGATATATTAAAAACTGTGCTGTCAGTGGAACAATAGAATATTAAGCAAAAGTCCATAATAATTGGCAGATATTTAGCTGTAGACATCTTTTGCTGGTTGGTGGGTACTAAAGCATACGTGAGAGGAAAGAGAACTAGTTAGGCAATTAGAAGTAATGGGCATAAATAATACACTATGTATAAATACATCCCTCCCTCTCCCATGTTATAGCTTTTATCCAGACACACCTAATCACCTCTCAGCAAGTCATACCTACATGCTGGTATCCCTTGTGCTTTGTTCTTTGCACTGTCTGGTTACTGGAGATTCTGCTTATGTTAATCTTTTTTTTTCTCTGTGGGTACAGAACCACGTTCATTTTTTCCCTTTAATTATTCCGGTACTGGTGGCAAGACACTACCAAACCAGAGGGTCTAATGGCGTAGTAGCTAGAGATGTGTCAACACCACTGACACCAAGAGACTGCAGCCTGCCATGTTATGGAATACGGGCTGCACAGTCACGGAAGGCATTAGCAGCGCAAGTGTGGGACAGCTGTATTAGTACTTAAGTGTGCTAAAATGAAGAGGTAATTATATGGATCTTCCCAGTGTTATACTGGTGAAGCTTTTACTATGTCTCATCCCATTTTTTATCCTCTGTATCCCACAAGAATCAGGGGGAAATGCTCTAAAAACCTTTTTGAGAGTTTGTTAGTATATGAATGTGTTTTGCGTATCCTTGCGTCTTAGTTATTGTAAGCCAAACTGGTTTTGAATCATGGAATGGAAGAATTAGAAAGCCTCTGTGGAGCCTTTTCCTCAGCCTATCACTCCATATCCCAGGCTCCCATACTTTCTGACCGGCGCTTCATCTCCCCCAGGGCTCAACTCTTGCTCCCCAGCCCACCTTGCTGGCTCACCAGAGATAATTGCAAAGTACAGCTGGCAAGTCAGCGATAAAGCTTGCTGGTGCTCTGCAGGGGTCCTAGATGGCCAGATATGCTGTGATTGAGGACATATATGTGAATGTTACACCATTTCTTTTCTCTCTGCTGTTTTGAGTCTTCTGAACAAGCTAAGGAGTGAAACCATGAAGGTTTGTGCTTTCTGAAGCACTTGAAAGGTTGGGTTCCCCTGATTTCTCTACTCAGCTGGCTTATGGGCCAGTATTGGAGTACTGGAGGAGCCTGTGCCCAAGTGCACCACATTTCAGTTGTTGTTGGCTTCCCCAGCTAAAGACGGGGCTATTAATGTATTTTTTTTTCTTCTGTTAAAGGACAGGTAGCTGGAGAAGTCTCTCACTGCCACTTAAATATCTCGTGTGAAAATTAAACCATACCACAAAAAGAAACTTGAAACTGAGCGCATATTTCTTCAATGAAAACTGGCCAGTTCTGTAATGTGTTCCACTATCCTGTATTTTGCATACAATTGGGATATCTGTTGCGAAATGAAAGCCAATCTATATAACCTATCTAATATTTATCTTTCTTTATGAGAGCAGTTTGGAAACTCTGTGTGTGATCTTACATAATTTTAATAACTGGTTGCTGATGGATTTCAATATTAACTCTGACTGTTCTGACTGGTAGGGTGTTGAGGCTTAATTTTCAGGAGAATTTCACTAATTGTTCCTGCACTGCGTAGGGGTGAAGGCATCTAAGAATATGTGTATAAACCTGTATTTGAGCCCACAAAACTGGCAATTGCAGGGCCCTATCCAACTATGCTGATCACTTCAGCCTGGTCTAGTAAAGCACTCAGATGTATAAGGAAAATTTTCAAAACAACCAAGCCCTGTTATAAAAATCATCATAGGCCCTGCAAAGTCAATCCTAATGTTCAGTGAAATTCTGACTTACAAGGCAATATTAGCAAAGGGATGTTGACACTAGTCAATTGTAGGTGCTCTGCTCCCAAGGAAATTCCCATCTCTGGTTAGATGTTCCAGAAATCACCAGAAGGTAGACTTAGATACCTAACTACATTTTTTTGGTTAAAAAAAAAAAAAAAAAAGCAGCCCTCACTTAACACTGGAAGTACCTAAATTCTTTAGGCATGTGGATTTTTACTTTTTAACACCCCATCCCATCATCATTTTTGCTGCTATGTATATGGATATCCTAACAGTGTGGTACTTTCTACCATAACCACGCTCCATCTCTGAGTTAGAGGAAGACACTTACGTCCAGTCAGGATTCCTATGGATCCTTTTAGTGAGACAGACATCTTAGGACAGGTCTGTTCTTTCTTATAACAACACAGATAAAGATCTCTTTCCTTTATAGCTGACACCATAATTATTTGACTAGTTATCTGGAAAGAAGGAGATCAAGTTTTGCCTCCTTATCCTGCTTGATTTGGAACAAAGACTTGAGCATAGGTCTGTCACATCCTAAAAGAATATCTGAATCACCCAGGTATTCAGTACAGTGAACAAAGCCCTTTCAGTTCTCATTCTGAAGATGTTCCACCTGAAGTAAGTAATTATACAGTCATAATTAACCAGCACTTAACTCTCACACATCTAAAGTTGGATCCCTAACCAAGAGGCTGTACAGCCAAGCCCTTGTTCTTATTTAATTTTGTTCTACTGACTAGTTGTTATACACACAAGAGAACTGGCAGTCAGGAGAACAAGAAAGGCATGATAGCGAAGAAGAGTAAAGATGGAGCATTATGTTCAATAGCCCATTGATTGGGAAACTCAACTCGCTTGGAACAGTTAAGACATTGATTTAAATCAAGACGAAGAGAAGACCAGCAAACATATATCCTATTTAACAAGTGAATTTTCTAGCCAGTGAGCCATTGAGTACAGCACTCCCTTTTACCCCATTTGCCTCTTTTGTGTAAAGCTTGGTATGGCTGATGTACGACAAGAACTTTCGCTGGATTTGGCCCCTGGGGAGATGTGCTGAGGCAAGGCTGATTTTGTGTTGAAAGTTCCGTGTCACTCTGGAACACATTACCATCTATTTGTCACCATCTGTGTATTTGTGTTCCTACTCTGTCCTGGAGGTCCTTTCTATATAAAATAACCATGGGCAGGGAAATATCTCACTTTTAAGTACTGCTGGCATTACAGATCCACGTTTCTCAATTATATCCCATTCTAAGCAGTTTTGTGCATGCTTGCCAATGGAAACAAGTATATGTGGACCAAAAGATTTTAGGCATCTTGGGACTGGGCAGCAGCTTGGTGGCAGCACTGGAAAATTCAGTGATGGCTAAAGATCGAGACCAGCTTAACCTAGAGTTTGCGGGGTTTGTGCTTGACACTTACATGCAACTCAAATAATATACATATCTAACATGTACATATATATTCATGAGGAACTATTTTGTAAAATATGTGTCACAGATCTTTTATTGTGGCTTAATTGGTTTATAAGCCAATATTATAATAATAGTTTCATAACAAGTTCAAGCCAAGTTTTAGAACATCTTTAACCAACCTTTGAAAGAAACACAAAATTTAAGGTCAATAGAAACATGCAAAACAAAAAAAGCCTTTGAAAAAAAAAAAAAGAAAAAACCCCAACAAATTCCCTGGTAGCATC
Source organism: Chionis minor (assembly GCA_013398295.1). Lineage (NCBI taxonomy): Eukaryota > Metazoa > Chordata > Aves > Charadriiformes > Chionidae > Chionis > Chionis minor. Next base: position 663,379 of record VZSF01006979.1, on the reverse strand, counting down.
TCCAAGCAAAGTAGTTCAGCATTGTGCTTGTGTGCATAAGAATTCAAAAATAAATTTGATAAGAAATTAACTATCAATAGAATAAAGGCAATGTTTTAATTTTAATTCAGTGCCCAAACTGAAGAAAACTTAGAACGATAAATCAGTAGTTAGAAGAGGGAAAGTTATTCTCTGTTTTTCACTTTGAATTATTAAAATTATCAATTTCATGTCTACATTCCTAGGAACAATGCACATTTTCAATTTGATAGTGAAAATGCTGTAATATTTAATTATTTTAGAAATCAAATATGCCTTCATACATGTAAACTTGTGAACTTGCATCCATGTAAAACAGAATAATAAAAGCAACGAATAGAGACCCACTCAGATGAACTAGTAAAGGAGAGTTAGTTTCCATTTGCTTTTCTTGATTCTTCCCCAGTTGTTATATTCAGTCTTTCCAATGTGACTATATTATCATCCACAAAATTTTTAGCATCATCGTAATCATAAAAGATATACTTTATAGCTTTATAAATCACATGAGGCTTAGCAGACCCTGGTAATGCCACATCTGCTTTAATCCTAGTAAATTCTAGCCTGTGGTGTCTCACCTGAGTTCTCAGAGACATTTCAGGAAATGCATTAGCTCTGTGAGTCAGTGAAATAAATACAAACAAGTACAGTGGTCAATAGCCAAAGAAAAAATTAGCACTCTAAATGGGTTTTGACAGAAGCCTGAGTTGAAAAGTCCAGCTGTATTTTATGTATGTCCCTTAACCACCAATCAGTTCTGCTGAGATGAGTGGTCCAGTTAGCTGCCTAATTTTCGATGCCTGATATATGTGTTCACAATCAAAAAAAATCATCTATCTAGAGGACCGTTGTTCCTTTGGTACAAAAAACTAGGGTCTACAAGCAACAAATATGAAAACATCATAATGTCAAATTCCAAATCCTAGTTTGAAACAGAAATCTCATAGTTTCAAGTACCTCATTACAAGGACAAATTTGATGCAAAGATGTGCAGCTAAGACAGGTGCCTACACTTCATTTTCAGATGTAGTAAATGCAGGTAAAAAATTGGTAAGTGAAAATTATTGTGGGCATGTTTTGCATCCGGACTGAAAAAAACCCGTTTTCATCCTTCTGCTGGATTTATCCCAAGTGCTACCTAGATCATGCTCTGGTTTTCCAGTATAGCACAGTTCTATAATAACTGCTTAAGCATGCCATACAGTATTAATCTTCCTCATGAACTCAGTCCCAAACCAGTTTCCATGGAGAGAAATTAAGAGGTATGTACAGGCAAAGGAGAAAATATATGGCTAGCCAGTGATACAGAAAGGCTCTTTAGATACAGAAAGGCTCTTTAAATGGGAGCTATGGTAGAGAGGAAGGATTTTTCAACTGAGATTGCACAACTGAGGGGAGGGCACATTAGATAGAGTAGAGAGGAGAATATGAAAAAAAGAGGCATCTATGTTGAAGTAGGTTTTGACATTGTTTTAAAAAAGACAATTTTGAAATTGATCCAGAAAAGGATGGTGGAAGGCTGCCGAAGTGCCTAAAGTAGGAGGTGATTTTGATGTGTGTGTGACAAGGAAGCATCAGCATTTGGCACATTATGGGGGGGGTGAAGAACTGGGACTTTGAGTCCTGAGAGAAGGGGACTACCATAGTCAAGGTGAGAAGAGATGAAGGCAGAAGAAGAAGAGACATACTGCTGAAGTGGAAATAGGAAGAGAGGCAGACACTGGAGAGAAAGAGTAACGCTAGGAAATGCTTGTGGATTTTGGGCAGTGGGAATAAATATCTGAGGAGTCCTAGAAAAGTGTAGAGGAGTAAGACTTGTATTTAAGAATGTCTGAGAGAGTAATTTTGTTCTGGGTTCACTGTCAGGGTTTTTTTGCCAGGTTATAAACCCATCTATATAAAATGTTACTATCTAAAACACAAACTTCTTTTAAACAATGCTCTGTTTATTGTAATAGTTTGTAGCCAAGCAATCTCTGCAGTAGCTGCAGCTGTGGCTTTTTCCATCTCATCAGTAATTTTGACTCTCTTATAGTCATTAGTGTGAAGCTTTTCATAGTATTTTAAAATGATAAATATCCCAGTTCTTGAGTTCCATTTTGTTTGAATGGACTATGCATCCTTTAATATATAAATAATTTGCCCTCAGAATCAGCACAACATAGCTACACTTTGGAAAAAGTGATGTGAATATGGTTCTGATAGAGCTTTGCTAAAGCTCTGCAATGTTTATTTTTTTTTTAAAAAAAGTAGCTTTGAACAGTTTATGATTATCTGTAATTAGTATCTTTCTCCATAATACAGTCCGAAGATCCAAGTCCTGAAATAGCATGCATCTCTGTGAGAGGGTAGTCACTACTTCTCAGGAGTTGTTTAATCCTCAGTGTTTGTTGTGTGCGGAGCACCAAGTAGGCTTTTACTTGCGACTGCTTTAAACAGTGCCTGCCTGCCCTATGACTTTCCAAAAGACCCCAGGATGAGTTTAGCACGATAAAGAGCTTGATTTCTCTAAGCAACAGTCATTCAGACTGACAGCACCCATTCATTTACTGGAGACTACAGAAAAAATATGAAAAAAAAAAAAAAAAGACTCAACTGTTGGACTTACTGACTCCTGAAAAGGCAGCTACACTATCATTACCACCAAGTACATACAACCTGATCTTGATGTTGGCCTACTTAAAATTACTATTTGCTCTGAAGGGTTGGCAAAGCAATTTATAAAATGATGGGGTAAAAGTAAAAGAATCCCCATTAAAAGCTTTTTCTTTCCTTTAAATGAGAGTGAACAGAGTAGGACTCTCTGAGTTTGACTGACTTATTACCTTTGTACATTTATCTTTATTAACACCTATTAACTGATTAGATTTCCCTCAGAAGTAATTGTGCATCGTCAGATAATTGTATCATTGTGGTTTCTTATTGGGGAAAAGTATTACATCCAAATACTTAAGATAATAAAACTAGATGGATGTATCTGTCTGTCCATCCATCTGTCCACTCAAGAAGCATTTGGGTATTTTTAGAGAATTTAAAGCAGTGGTGCAAGTCATAAACAAGAGGGAGATTTTTAAGAAGGAAACTACATTTCATTAAATAGGTGTCAAAATTATTTTATTGTCAACATCCACAATATCCATGATACAGTGATGTTGTGTGGGTGTTCCTATGGAATACTAGTTCTCAGAACCGTAATGAGTTGCTATTAGAAAAAGCAGGGACATATTATTAGTATCCCCACAGAGTTATCTTCTAAATTATTTATACTTGCAACACTTGCACGTAATGGCTGTTTTAAACTCAAGCAAACAAAGCAAACCACAGAATAAAGACAGGGGAGAAGAATTGTACAGAAACCCTTTCTGAATACAAGTAGTTAAGAAAGGCGAGTCAAACAAACTAATCAGATTTTGTTTCCTACTCAAATCCTCACGAGGTTTGCAATAGACAACATCAAAGCTTTTTGGGTTTGTGTCACCTTGATAAAGGATTGAGCGGCACTGTATCTGTTTTATCTCTCACATCTAAAATGTAAAGGAATGCAACTTTATTTGTCTGGTGCAAGTTTGCTTATTGTCTTTGAAATTCCACAGCAGACCCTCCACAAAAAGCTTAGCTATCAGAAGGGTACAAATAACACCAGAGCCTTGTGTTACTCTTATGTTCATCCCTTAGGCTATGGTGCTAGGTTTGGACAGGAGTTGGGGGGACAGTGGGGAAAATTGTTGTTTTTATAGAGACTTAGCATTGTGAATTACTGATTCGGCTTTCCACACTTGCTTTACTAATACAGAGTGTAAGGATTAACGCTTTAGGATGCAACACTTTATAAAAAAATTGAGATGGGATACCTTTTTTTTTAAAACGAAGAAACTTCAGCCAATCTCAAGTCTGCTCAGTGCAGAGAGGATTTGGGTGAAACTACAGAGAAAATAGCTCAGACTGAAGCTCTAACACTCTCCTGGTCTTAAATTGTTTACATTTATGAACATATAAATATCATACTGTTCACTTTCCATTAACCGATCTATAAAGTTTTGCCTTAACCATCAAAATAAATTCTAGCTGAAATCACTGTCCTATTAGCTTACTGAGCAGCTAAATGTGGTTACTTTAAAAACAAATTTTCTACCCCACAAAAGGGAAGAAGAAACATACGGCATGGCTTTTTTCATCCTGTAAAAGGAGTCTGTAGCTAAATATTCTCAGTTTTTTGTCAGTCACAATGCAAACAGGTTTTAAAAGTATCCAGTTATTCTGAGTGCCTCTTTTTCTGAGCATTTGGATTAAGGTACCCATAATAAACACACAATGAAAACGCTGGCCTTCTATTTGAGCAAAATGACCCTTACATGTACTAAAAACCTTATTTGTCTTGTGCTTCTTCAGTTGCACACCAGCACCCTCATTGATTACCGTGGAGTTACATTACTTTAAAACTGGAGTAACTGAATAGTGGATCAGGTCCTATAGCCAGACATATGTTTTCCACTAGATAATGGCTACTTATATATTTATGAATTTTAAAATGCTTTTCAATTCAACTATCATTGTTACTATGTGCAGGAAGTAAAGAAGTAAATTGCAACCAAGCTTTCAGGGGTTTATTCCCTCATGAAGCACTTGTATTCCTAGTGTCAGGGGAGGGCAACCGTATAGTGCCCTCTACATAATAAATGACACTGTTGAATATTCTTAAAGTAATGTCTGTTTGTGTGTGTGGTTTTAGGGATAGAGCTATTATCTGTTGGGTTTTACATTCCTAAATACTATGCCGTCATTTCTTTAAACCAGCTTCATGGAAAGTTTCAAGGAGGTTTAAAATAATTGGTACTCAGATCTATTCTGTCCTGATCACCCACAGAAACAGTGAGTACTCACAGGACAATAAACAGCTTTCAGGCAAATGCGTAATGCCAGTGTCAATTGGAGTTATGTGCAGAGACTCAGACCAGAAATAGTATATAGCTCTCCGTTCCTGAACATGACAGTCATAATAAACCTTAACCTCGACATTCCCTGCTTTCCTCAACCACAGCTAAAAATGCTACACACATTTATACCATCTAATGAACTAGACATTAAAAGGAAACCACGGATCTATACCAATAGATTGTCAGGGAGAGAAGTGTGAAGTGAATACTTGCTCATTGTAGTACCATGGTAGTTACAAAGAGGAAAGACCTAATACATCATCATCATCATCATCCTTCAGCAAGAGTAGGAGAAAATCTACCAATGGAAGTCCCACCAGCTACTAAAATAACAGCTTGTAAACTAGGTAGTGCAAACACACAATGCAAAATCCCAGGGGACAGAAACTCGGACTCGCTGTGCTGAACCTGGGAAGAGAATGATGGATGCTTATTCTACTCTTCTTTGGTGACAATACAAAGGAAGGACAGACTGAAGCAGGAATTTGGGTTCAAGTGAATTGTGTCTGGTTTCTGAATCTGTCACATACTGTCTCTATTAACATGTATAGACAAATTAATTGTAGACGGTGACTCTGATTATGAAAAGAATTAAGCAGTGTTAAGGCTTACGCATTCAGAAGCAAGTAAGTAAAGAAAGAGTAGGAGTGAGTGGAGTTTAGAATTGACTCCTGTTCAACCCACACCTCCTTCAAGCCAGGGAAACAACCAGGACTGAAATGATAGCAACCTATAGTAGATAGTGGTCAGTAATGAATACATATCACCGTAATGAGCAAAGGCAAAGTAGGAAACTCTGCTTTTGCTATGCCTCAGAGACATATTCCATGCTATTCCTACACTTTTACTAATAATCAAGCCCTTAGTCTACCTGACACTCGGTTTCCTGTTGGTTAATGACATTAATAATTACTTCTTCCCTGTCTCACCTCTCATTTTCCTTACGTTGTCACGATAAATTTTCTATTGTTTTTGAGACAATTTGACGATGAAGGGCACAAAAATATCTGGATACTAGTATATCCATGCCTCTACACTGCACAGGATTTACCTTCCTCTGATTGAAATTCTGATGATGGCTGAGGGTCTGATTGCAGTAGCTGCAATTACTAGAGTCTGGTTTACAATTTGTTCTGCAACTGTTATTCACATGTAACTTTTCAGAAGTCTTTCTAAGATTTTTTTTTTTTATGTGGTATAATTAGCCCGATATTTAAGAATTCTAATCTCATATAAATGCTCAATCAAAACACATATTTTCCTGTGAGCTAAAAATGCCTGGATTTCAGTTTTGATTTTCAAAAGAATGTTATTGTTCCTGCAGGACGTGCAATGGAGCATAAAAGAGCACTTTACCTCACCATTTGAATTGGATGATTTTTTCCTTCTTCTCTTTTTTCTTTATTTTTGAGTGTTTAATTGATTATTGTTGTCTAGGGTTTTTTTCCTTATCATCTTTATCTTCTCCTTTAAGTGTGGATTTATTGCTTTTGGAAAATCTACAAAAAGGATGTTGTCCTCATTCTGTACTTTTGATTTCATATATTTAATTTCTAAATAAAAAATAGACAGTTAGCGGTCTCTCTTAAAGAGCTACCAAAGAGGATGGCAATTATTTCTTACTGTATGATGTGTATTCCAAGACCCACCGATTCACCTCTCGCAAGCGACAAAACAAATGCTGGTAATTGACTTTTGGCAAGTACTGATATGAACTGGACTAGAACTCAGGGCTGAAATTGCAAATGTTTTGGTATATGAAATACTTCCTTATCCATAAGATAAACACTCTACTAAAGTGGTAGACAGATAAATTGCTATGTCCTCATGACTCTCTAGGTTAATGCCTTCCTCAGAGAAGGGGGAGGAAAGAGAAGGATTTAAAAAAAAAAATCCCAATAAAGAATCTTTTACCTTTGGAGGCAGCAAGAAGAAATCCAGCCCATAAATCAGAAAGAAGAGAAAAAACCAACCACTGAAAGGGGAGGGCACAATGTACAAATGAAGGAGGAACTTGCTGTACTTGTACACTGTGCAGAGAAAAGTAGGACACCTGAACTGTTTGGTTGATTTTTAAATACGTTTTGTGTTGAGGAAGCACAATTTAAACCAGAGCACGGTAAAATGTGGTACCTTCACTCTCATGTTTGAATAGGAGTTATTAGAGCCCTTGGTTTAAAAAAGAGAAGAATGTTGATGTAGACTTCAGAAACTGTGGCAGCAAGCAAAACAACTATTTTCACCTGCTTATGGTGAGGAAATATGTGAGCTTCTGTGCATTTTGGTTCACTTCAGTTCTATTTAGTTTTAACCCAGGCCTATTTTCATGGATTTCTTTTAAAATATATTTCCTATTAAGCAAATAAACTTGAAATTCTTTGTAACCAGTGGCTCATATGAAAGCAGATCCCATCAGCTGTTTGATGAAGTGAACACCATGGAGGAGAAGAGCAAAGTCAATCCACTTTGGCTTCCAATGAAAGAAGCAACCTGCCAGAGGCCAACAAAAGAACAAGAATGGAAGTGAGCTGAAGTGTCAGGATCCAGCTGTTTTTAGGGACCTAGTACTTGGCCTGTCACAGGAGTAGTAAGTCTGATTTTCCCTGGTTTTGCACTGTGTAAAGTCTCTCAACATCTACAAAGTTTCTCTTTATTTACTTTGGGACAAGCAGGAGTGTCATCAGACCGACATCTCCCAAAATTTTGTATCATATTTACAGGACGTAAATTGCAGGCCCAGTCATTACTGGACCCTGGAGGAAAGATATAAGTAGTAAACATCAATGCGTCTCCATTTTCTTTTTCCTTTAAAGAAAACTATTTCATGTATTTGAAGATTATAAGTAAACAAGTTGTTTAAAACAATCATTATTTCGTTGCTATGCCATTTTCCTTAATCCATCGCAGAAGTGAAGCATGCATGCCAGAGCACCTTCTGATTTTTTTGACGCTGATGTTATTTGCTTGTTTTACAGTGGATGGAAACAAGAATCTGGGTGCCCTTTTCTGAGCATGCCAATGTAAGCAAAGAGTACTGTGTTTCCACTGGTCCAATTCATGTTTAAGGTAGCTTGCATCCCCTGAAACGACTGTTTCTTGGAAGTAAGTTGCTGTGCAAAGTCAGAGTCAGAGTAGGCTATTAGGGGCCAAGCAACAAGAAAACATGGGCAGGGGCATTGTTTCCATGGTGGTATACCCTGCATTACTACTCTACCACTGTTCATTTAAATTGGTAAACGGTAAAGTCACCAAATACACTGGAGACAATTTGTATGCCCCAAATTTACTGCAGTAAACAGTGACAAAATTTGTGCCCTGACATCAATATAAAATACCTATATAAGGTAGATGTTTTGTAGTGTGGCTTGCAGATGTGTCTCCATGATTTCACATTCTGGTGAAGAGTGTCAAGGACTGTAACACCTCTGTGGTGTTATAGGTGTTACTGCAGGTATCTGCAGTCATCTGCTATTCTCTCCATGTCATGACATGTGAAGAAAGGAAGAGATGAACAGAAATTCCTACAGTCCTTCAACTTCGCAACAGGGGCCCTTTCCTTCCCAGTTTTCAAGAAACTCTGCCATATCTCTACGTATTGTCCTGCAAATGCTGTTTGAGTAACTTATTGCAAGTGCTGTTTGAGGACTGATTCAAAATTCAAAACTGAAATCTGTGGAAAAACTCCAACCCACTTCAACAGGCTTTGAAACAGGAGCATGGACAATCTGAAGGAAAGACTAAAGGAATGAAACCATTTTGAAAATCTGTCAGCCCCCAATCACTGCCACACTTACATTACCCTCATGTGACTTTCTGGGAAAGTCAGAGAATGAAGCAGCAAAGCGCATTTATATTTAGGAGAAAAATATAATTTTTTTATGTTTTTATGTTATTTTTATGCTTTTCCGCCTAACATATTTTAATGCTATTTTTATGTATTTTTATCTTGCTCTATAATATATTGTCATATAACACAAAAATATATTAGTGTGACATTCCAAAAAAGTAGCTTTCTCAGTTCTTCACCAGCTTACTTTTATTGCTTCAGAGTTTAATTACTTAATGTTTTAACACCTCTGTGGAAGCACATCGCTCCATCTCGGTGTTACAGTGTGGTAACTGGACACTGTTCACACAGTGAATCCACTTGCTGACTTCCCTGCTAATACTTATTGTCAGAAAGGCTGTGCAGGCTGTTATAACCTTGTCAGGTGATTGAATAATTTAGCAGACATATTTCCAAAGCTATCCATGTACCTAACACAGACATGTGCTTTGTGGTGTGTATAAAAGCATGTGAGGGCCATTTGAAATTGACCCACTATTACATGGATGCTGTCTACAGTGAGCTTGGCATCTCAGCTGGATCTTCTAGGGGCTGCCGTATTATGACTAGTAAGTCTACAAATTAGGTGTCCTGGACTAGTTTCCAGGGAAAGGGAAAACCAGAAATTTCTGAGTAAAGTTGCAGGAAATAGTTGCAGTGAACACAATCGTATAAAACTAATATAATGCTGGGTTTCAGCAGAAAAAAATAAACCTCAGCCCAGGTTCATAGAGTGATTCTGGACTCATCTTTAATTTTGCATTACCGTCATGTCGTATTTAAAAACTGAAGGAAATGTTATAGCCAAACTGATGCTCAAACCACAGCACTGCTTCTGGGTTTGCCTCTGTTTTTTGGAGAGAAACAAAATTTTACATTTAAGTGGGAGTTTTGACATGTAAAAATAAACATTAAGTCGTGTGGCTGAGGAATAAAGCTCCTCCTCAGAACTGCTTTTATGCAAACACGACCCTCCAGAACCTCAGTGTGCCAAAGACTGTTGAGACTTGCTCTCCCTGATTTAGCAGTTTACTTAAGCGTGTGCCTGTCTATAAGCACATGGATAACTTCATTAACATGACTGAGAGTTAGGCAGGTGCTATGACAGCCTAATGGAGTTAGGCCTCATCTGAAGAATGGGTTCTGAGAGTGTTTGTTCCTGAACAAATCAGCCAACAGTCATCTCATTTTTTTTACTGATCAAACTGGTTTGTCCTTTGTATCGGTGGCCTTTGATTAAACTTAGCAATGGGATGCTCAGCAAGAATGAAAATTTTTGGTTCTACATAAAATTATTTTAGCTCATTATGACTAAGGCCATAGACATTTGTCATGAATTTTACCAAAAAATGCTAGACTAACTCAGGAAAACACCTTATGTATTCTGTGAGGAAGGCGGCATCTACTTTTCATCCAGAAAGAGGGTAAAGTCTGAGAAATGAGGGATTAGAAATAAAGCTAAATGTGCAACAAGCAACTGAGGAAAGGCCTTATCTGGAACCAAATGACTAGCTTTTTCCTGACTTTACCCCCCAGATCTGAGTAATGAGATGTTCAAGGGATCAGCAGGACTCATCTTTCCCTCCAGAAAGCAATATTGCTCTCTTGTGTAGAAATGAACTCGGAACTTGTTTCTTTCCTTCTTTTATGGCTTCCATTGACTAAACTACTGGGCTTTAGTAGGCTCTGAAAAGTTAAACAAACATCATGGAAAACATATATGGACAGACCTCACCAAATTCAAGACCTTCACAAAAGACTACAGTGTTAATGAAGTTCCACGTGGTTGTAAAGTTAATAGAAAAACACAGATTTCTTTTTGAATATATAAACCAGAAATATTCCCAGTGTCTTCCAGAGCACTTACTGGCTGGCTTACAGGACAATGCGCCCATCAATATACAATATATACATTTTTGAAATGTAGGGTTGCTTTTAAAATTTTGTGGGTTTTTTTTTCTCCATGTAAAATGGCATATTCGTTGTACACAGAGAAAATAGTCTTTATTAAATTTGCAGGTTTACAAATGAACAAGGCCAGACAATGTAAAGAGTTATAGAAACTTTTTTGGGGTTGATTTATGTTCAAACAAGAAAGTGAAATACGGTATATTTTACGTTGTCTGATAAAAGATGGTATATAAAAAAACCCTTCAAAACACAATGTTTTCAAAACCACAATGAAAATTAATTTTTAATAAGGCTTGCCTCAGTCTTGGCCAAGAAGAGATTTCTACTATGCGAGGGCAATATGGAATTTTCACTTGAGAAACTGTATGGACTGTGTTTTATATCAGTCATAGAATTTAGGTAAGGAATACAGAAGAAAAATAAAGAAATGATAGAGCCAGTAGAAAACAAAGAACAATTGCAGTCTATTTAAGACACCAAGCACATTCTAGACTATAATTTTCTTGATTCTACATAAACGGCCTTCTATGATGATCCAAACTTTTTTATCTCTTTCTGCTTCCCTTGGTAGTTTTTAAAATGAAACATAGAATTTTCTTGTTTCTGCCATCTTTAAATTAACCCATACTCAGCAGAAGATTAACATCAAACTCTTGTGATTTTATTTAAGTGGGTAAGAGCTTTGTTTTAAGCTCAGTTTCACCTGGAAATTGCTCTTTTATCATTGGTAACATTGAACTAATGAGCTCACCATTCCAATTTTATCCTCCAAATAACAAAAGAGGGGAAGACAGTTGAGTTTTCAGACAGCTGTAGAAAGGTCTATCATTCTGGATTATTCACTTTTGTATACTAGTCACTAGACATGACTGCCTTGGGAAGATTTTTGCCAAGACAGCATTCCTGATTCTTCATTGACCCACATCTTGAGTACATACACCACTAAATAGAAAGGGAGTGCAAAATACTGTTGGTATACTCCGTGTTTAATAGGTACTGTGGGCTTTTGTATGCGGGACGGGGAGGTGATCACACAAGTTGCAGAACATTTACAAATCAGTAAGTCAGTAAATTAGTCACATCTTTCTGAGCAGAAAGATTTTACCAGAGCATGCGCCCTTTAGGGATCTTATGTCCTTCAAGCACTTCACTTATTTTTGGTGCTAAGTGGCAGGAAAAGCTAATTCTACCTTTACTTTTCCATTGGGCCAGATTTTCGCTTGATTTACATTGGGCCAGATTTTCGCTTGATGTAAACCACTTTGATTTAGTTATGCTGATTACTATTTTAATGTTAATTTTTGCTATTTGGTAACATGTCTCAGTGTCATGGAAAGCACCTACCATACAGTTTGAGCACCTGAGTGACAGTGGGGGAACCCGGGCTATGAAGACGAGTGTTTTGGTGCTCTTGTTGCCAAATGGAAAGGGGACAACTTCTTAAGAATATGTTGACACGGTGCTCCCTTACACCTCATCCCAGACAAAAGTATCAGCTAACTAACACTTTGGGAACCCAAATATAACATTTCTCCAACCAGCAGCACACCTTGAATACATGCAGTCCAGTGTGAGCGGGTTTTGACACTTTTGAAAGTTCACGTGCCGCAGTAAGCTTGAACTTAATTTCAGAGAAGTGGAAGTGTGTTTGCCACCTTATTGTGGACTCTCTGGGGAAATAAAGTTCAGTGTAATAAGCATAAGCATTGCTACTTCACAGCATCTTACGGTAAGACCAGTAGCAGTGATCAGCTAAAAATCTTTAAATTGTGCAGACCTGCTTACTTTGCCGTGTTTATGCCAGGGATTAATTTGGCCAGTAAATCTGGATTGTATATGGATTTTAAAAATCCAGTAGATCTATGTTGTTTTGGAGCTGGGGCCTTAGGTTCGGTCTGACTTTTCCTATTTTAGCTCAGAAATGTAAGTAACTGAAGGAATTAGTACTCTAACTAGTATTTTAACAGCCACAAGAGTCTGGTAAAGATATGGTATTGTCACACCAATTTTCAAATCGTCTGGCTTTCCCTACAGTTTACAAAATTACAGTTGCCCTAACTCCTTCTAAAATGTAAGGAGGGTTAATGGATATTTTGTTTTTGTTTGTTTGTTTTACCAGTCTGATAGATCTTTTGGAAAAGAAAAGCCTAAGTGGTACATAGAATTACAGTTCCTAAATAACAAAATAATACTGTATAAGCCTGTCTTCCTACGTCTTTTCCGTAGAAGTCTGTAGGAGAAGGTGGAAAAGCAAGAATTCAATGAAACATAAGCAGCAAGTAAACCTTTCTATCCTCTTCAATTACACAAAAACAGGAAGGGAGCATCATTTTCAAAGGAACAAACGCTACACAAGACATGCCCTTTAAATCCTTTTTAGGGCTCTGTGACCTGTAAAACTATCTGCAATATCAGCAACAGAAAGCCTTCCACAGAACAAATGCTTATGTTTTATGTGTACTGTATTTGCTAATCATTAGTTCATAAGCAAGAGCAGATATACAGTGTGCTATAAATAATGGCGGGAATGTAAAAGTGAATTGATCTGTCTGGCTATCTAGTAATACTGCTGGCAGAGAACCAGTTTTGAATGGCTGCCAACTACCATAGACCCAGCCAGTGATTTGTCTAGGGGTCTTGCCCTGTCAGGCAGAAAACAGTCTTAAGCTGAGCTCCCAGAACTGTGAGCACCGCCTACTGCTCAACAATGAGCATTTCCTGCAGCGTCCCCTTTACCCACTTAGTTAAATAGCAGAAAACATGCACGAGTTACCAAGCTATGAAACCAAGCATCTAAAAATATTAATCACTGGATAGAGAGGTCAGCGTGCTTGTGAACTGAAGTGAAATACATTGTTCAAATTGACTATGCACACAGAGTGAGAAACGGGGACCGAGATCCACACGGACGCACAAACACACACCGATAGGCTAAATTTATTCTTTTGCCGTAGCCCTTAAAGCATTCCACAAATGTGCTCTAGTCACTGTGCTGAAATCCTCATGGGTGGGGTAGAAAACAGCCAAAAGAACGGAAGCAGTTATAGTGATCTAGATATTTTTAAGAGGATAATTATGCTAAATAATGTGATTGTAATAGAAACAAATGGGGTGGGGCTTTATTACAGGAAAGAAAGGAGGTGGCTCAGAAGCAAGTCCTGACAGCAAAACTATTTCCCCATCTCTAGTGCAAATGGAGCAAAATGGTGGGCTAATTTTCCCCTCTTCCTTTAAGTCAGTCATGCTGATCCACTTATTGCATTGCTTGAACTAGTTTTCCCTGTGTATAAACATGGAAAGACAGCTCAGGCAGCAAACTCACCTCGGGATGCCTTGCAGGGATTCAGTAATGTGCCTGCTTGGCACTGTTTCTTGTATCCCTCAAGGCTGTCTCCCAATCTCTTTGTAAGATCAGCCCTGGCTCAAAAAAAAAAAAAAAAAAAAAAAA